>JANVCC010000034.1:20688913-20717021 GCA_025345505.1 Todiramphus chloris collaris
AAAGGAAAGGAAAGGAAAGGAAAGGAAAGGAAAGGAAAGGAAAGGAAGCTGTAGAAGATGATTATCTGAAACTGTATGAACAAGATTGTCTTCCCTCCAGGGGAATTCTCAGCTGGGTGGGTAAGCTTCTGTCATTCTGGATTGGGCTGGATGCTGCAAGTAATCCTTGACCTTATTTTTCCTAAGTTACTAATATCTTCCCCTGCTATCACCAGACAATTTATTCTTTAAGGGATATATGTAATTTTAGCATATCTTAAATCTTTAGAAAGGGAAAAAAGACTTTGAAATGTCACATGAATTATGTTTTCAGAGTATCATGGGTCCTAATGGGACAAAAGTATGTCAGAAATGGAGCACTACCACATCCTGCTTTTCATCTGATATGCTTCTGTGTATGGCCTGAGCACCCTTCTGAAAAGAAAGAAATCATAGAATTATTTAGATTGGAAAAGACCTCCAATATCAAGTCCAACCATCTACCCAAAATTATCTTGACAACTAAACCATGTCATGCAACCATGTCATGTCAAACCACTTCATGCAACCATGAAAT
Organism: Todiramphus chloris collaris; assembly: GCA_025345505.1. Taxonomy (NCBI): domain Eukaryota; kingdom Metazoa; phylum Chordata; class Aves; order Coraciiformes; family Alcedinidae; genus Todiramphus; species Todiramphus chloris. The sequence goes on from JANVCC010000034.1 coordinate 20,689,470, forward strand.
TATTAAGTTCTCTGTTCTTAGAGACATTAGGAGAGGGGGCATCAATACTGACACTCTGGACTTTCGAAGGGCAAACTCTGACTTGTTTCAGAGGTTACTTGATAGAGTCCCTTGGGAGTCATTTTGAGGGATGTAGGACTCCAGGAATGCTGGACATTTTTTAGGAAGGCACAGGAGCAGGCCATCTCCACATGCTGCAAGTCAAGTCAGCAGCAAAGAAGACCTGGCTGGCTGAATAGGGAGGTTTGGATTAAAATCAGGGAAAAAAGGAAGGTTTATGGCCTCTAGAAGAAGGGGCAGATGACTCATTATAAGAATGTTGTCAGGTCATGCAGAGAAATAATTAGAAGATCAAAAGCTGAACTAGAAGTTAATCTGGCTTTAGAGGTGAAGAGTAATAAGAAAAATTTCTATAAATACACTAATAATAAAAGGAAGGCAAGGGAGGGCCTCCATCCCCTACTAGATTCTGAAGGAAATATGTTAATAAAAGATGAGGAGAAGGCTGAGGTGCTTAATGCTTTCTTTGCCTCAGCCTTTAGTAATGGAAACACTTGCACCAGGGAAAGTCACTCCCCCAAGCCAAGAGACAGGGGCTGGGAACACAATGTCCCCCCTACAATTCAGGAGGAGATGGTCCATGACATGCTCCTTAATATCAATATGAATAAATCTATGGGGCTGGATGGGTTACATCCTAGAGTGCTGAGAGAATTGTCAAGGGTGCTCACCAGGCCACTGTCCATCATTTATCAGCAGTCCTGGCTGGGGGAGGTACCAGCAGATTCGAGGTCAGCCAACATAACACCCATATATAAGAAGGGATGGAAGGATGATCCAGGGAACTACAGGCCTGTCAGTTTGACTTCAGTACCCAGGAAGCTGATGGAGCAGATCATCCTGGGTTCTATTATGCAGCACATGAAGGACAAAAAGGTGATCAGGCCCAGTCAGCATGGGTTTGTGAAGGGCAGGTCCTGTCTAACAAACCTGATCTCCTTCTATGACAGGGTGACCTGCCTGTTGGATGAAGGCAAGGCTGTGGATGTTGTCTGTCTTGACTTTAGCAAGGCATTCAACAATGTTTCCCACAGTGTTCTATTAGAGAAACTGACTGCTCTTGGCTTGGATGGGCATAAGTTTTCCAGGGTGAAAAACTGGTTAGACGGACAAGTCCAAAGGTCAATGGAGTTAAATCCAGTTGGCTGCCAGTCACGAGTGGTGTCCCTCAGGGCTCAGGACTGGGGCCACTCCTGTTTAATGCCTTCATCAATGATTTGGATGAGAGGATAGAGTGCAGCCTTGGTAAATTTGCAGATGACACCAAGCTAGGTGGAAGTGTCAATCTGCTTGAGGGTAGGGAAGATCTACACAAGGAACTAGATAGGCTGGATCGCTGGGCCAAGGCCAGTTCCATGAGTTTCAATAAGGCCAAATGCTGGGTCCTGCACTTGGGCCACACCAACCCCCAGCAGCACTACAGGCCTGGGGAGGAGTGGCTGGAGAGCTGACAGGCACAGAAGGACCTGGGGGTGTTGACTGACAGCTGCCTGAACATGAGCCAGCAGTGTGCCCAGGGGGCCAAGAAGGCCAATGGCACCCTGGCCAGTATCAGGAACAGTGTGGTCAGCAGGAGCAGGGAGGTGATCATTCCTCTGTGCTCGGCTTTGGTGAGGCCACACCTTGAATACTGTGTCCAGTTTTGGGCCCCTCTCTACAAGAAAGGCATTGAAGTGCTGGAGGCGGGCTACCAAGCTAGTAAAGGGTTTGGAGCATGTGTCTTATGAGGAAAGGCTGAATGATCTGGGGCTATTCATCCTTGAGAAAAGAAGGCTGAGGGGAGACCTTATTGCCCTCTACAAATACCTGAAGGGAAGTTGTAGCTAGCTGTGAGTTGTTCTGTTCTCCCTGGTGACATGTGACAGAACAAGAGGAAATGGCCTGAAGCTGAACCAGGGGAGGTTCAGGCTGGATATTAGGAAGCATTTCTTTACAGAAAGGGTTGTCAGGCATTGGAATGTGGAGGTGGAGTCACCATCCCTGGAAGTGTTTGAGAGGATGTTAGATGTTGTGCTTAGAGACATGGTTTAGTGGTTTTTGATAGGGCTAGGAGTAAGGTTGGACTTGATGATCTTGAAGGCCTCTTCCAGATGAAACTATTCTATGGTTCTATGATTCTATATCCTGAAGTGCCACATCTAGACATTTTTTTAATACCTCCAGGGATGGTGATTCACCCCCTCCCTGGGCAACCTGGTCAAAGTCCTCACCGCTCTCTCAGTAAAAAAATTGCTCTTAACATCCAACTCAAACATCCCCTGGTTCAACTTGAGTCCCTGTCTTCTTGTCCTATATCTGGTCACTTTGTAGAAGAGACCAACACCCACTTCACTATAACCTCCTTTCAGGTAGTTATAGAGAGCAATAAGGTCTCCCTTCAGCCTCCTCTTCTGCAGACTAAACAACCCCAGCTCACTCAGCCTCTCCTCATAAGGCATGTTCTCCAGACCCCTCACCAGTTTTATTGCCCTTCTGGACCTGCTCCAGCACCTCAATGTCTTTCTTATAGTGCTCAAAACTGAACACAATACTCAAGCTCCGACCTCACCAGAGCTGAGTGCAGGCACACGATCACTTCCCTAGTCCTGCTGGCCACACTATTTCTGACACGAGCCAGGATGCTATTGGCCTTCCTAGCCACCTGGGCCACACTTCTGGCTCATATTCAGCTGGTTGTTGACCAGCACCCCCAGGTCCTTTTCTGCCAGGCAGCTTTCCAGCCACTTCCAAAGGAAAGGATGCTCTGGTGCCAAACAAATGGGCAACCTTCTAGGAACTGCTCCCCAGGAAGCCTCTCTGCAATTGTTTCTGGTTGAAGATAGCACAAGAAATCAGTTTTTCACAGACATTCGTTAGAAAAGCTTTAATTATTAAAAGAGTGTGAATTAAGCAGATACTGTGCTGAACCTACAGCGCCTTGGTGAGAAGGCGCTCTGTAAACAGAATTATTATTTCATCAACACAGTAGACTCCTCACTTAATGGCTCACTAACTGGGCCAGAGATGAGATTCGATGTGAAGAAATCAATGGCTCAACGCAAGAGATTCAGCAAATATGAAACACCTAGTGCTTAGCTCTTAGGATTGCATATTGTCTCCTGTGGAAGTGACTCATATCATGCAGAGAGAAAATAACACTCCAGCTGCTGTGTCCAACTGTATCCATAGGAGATAAGACTGAACTGGTGCTTGCTAGTACTAGACTCCCATACTTTAGTGTTTTTTTTTTTTCATTATTTGCTTTTTGGTGTTCTCCTTCTGTGCTATAGATGCTAAATAAATAAGCATTGCTACTTCATATTTCCAAAATTGTCTTAGTGGGTTTTGGAGGGTTGTGGGGGCTTTGGTTTTGGTTTTTTGTTTGTTGAGGTTTTTTTTAATAAATTACGTCAAAATCGGTTTTTCTTAGCAGTAGTAACCTTATTTTGGTGTCCACCGGTCATACACATCAATCAGGATGACTCTGCTGTACCACAGAGCAGAAGCACCAAAGGGCATCCTGCAAAATTAAACAGTGAGAATAATGAAGTCCTTCACAATTCCTCTCTGTTCTAACCATTATAACAACTTGAGAGAGCAGAAAAGATATTTTCAACGTGTGGCTATAGGTGCATGACTCTTCTTCAGACAGCTGGCTAGAGGGTAAACAGCAAGAGCAGTAAGTATCTATCTCAGCTCCCTGGGAGTGAGCATGATTCATGGATGAAGAATACTTTATTTTCCTACTCACTAGCATACTGAGGCTTTACTGTGAAATTGCTTCTTAAGTTTTCCCCTTCTCTTAGTGCTAATTTAGGGATATAAAACTCACTACACCGGCTCACTTTTCACTGAAGCAATTTCAGCTTCTCTTCCAGATTCTCAGAGAAAATCTTGGCTTTACATTCATCATCTCCTAATGCAAAACAGCAAATCTGACTCTGCAGAGAAAGGTTCCTGGTATAGCCAGGAGTATCTGCACAAGGGAGGAGAGGGGTGTTAAACTGCAGAGGAAATCCTTCACTAATAGTGCCAAAGGACTGTATGAAACCTAACTAATTCTCTGAAAGAAGGGAAGGATTAATATCCCGTTTTACAGGGAAGAAAGCGAGATAACAGAGCGAACACCCAGGAAAATTAGCAGCCAGGAGCACTGTGGATTCAGTTCCACATATGTTCCCATGGGTAGAGAGCCAAATTTGGGCAGAATCTCTTCTCTTGATGTGGTAGTTTGTTGTGGTTTTTTTTTTTTTGTTGCTACAGAAGGAACAGCTCAGTAAAACTTCTCTCAAGCAATTTTCTTCAAAATATCCTGTAAATTCTCATTTGGACATTTTTTCCTATCAAGGTGCATCTTTACCAAATAGGACAGTTAATAGTTAACGTGTCAGAAAACAATCACAGATTACACAGACCTGTGTTGAAACCAGACTGCCACCTTTCATGTGTTTTTGAAGATAATCTGTCTTTCTGACACACCTTTTTGGCTGCTTTTTGTCAGGGGGAATAATACAGCACAGAAATACACTGTTGAAAAAATGGCAGTTTCCAATGCCTTTCTCAGAAAAAAAAAAAAAAAAGCAATAACGTTTTTCTGCACATAATTGCACTAAATTCACCAAGAGCACATAATGGACAGGAATACAAAATGAGTCACAGCAATTCTATATGAAACAGCTGTTCCACGAACAGGCCCTGATGATATTTTGACTATATGACTGCATCTGTAGTTTGGAAACAATTAGCCAGAAGCAATTATTTATCTTGAGTTGTCACACTTGCTTTATCAGCTCTTTAGGGGGTTCTTGTGTAATCATAGAACTTGCAGAGCTGAAAAAGCAGGATTTTCCTGCTCCAGTTGGACCAGAATATAAAATGCAAATCAATGACAGTGCATTTAAATAAAATTTGTACGATCTGATTTCATCCATCATTTTCTTCCTTTCCTTGTTAAGACAAAATTATTACATGCTCTCAAAGACTCGGGAGATCTTAAAATATATTTAGTAGTCTCACCAGTGTACTGGAATCGGGAGAATGCAAATAAATCCCATCCTTCATTGCCTCATACTTTCCACTCCTCTAATTTGCAGTGGTAAATTTGAAATGTGAATAGTCTCATTTTTCAGAAAGCACTGAGCATTCCCTGGTGCCTTTTGCCGCCACTGGGACATACAGCTGTGACATTCAACACCTATGCAAATCTGGGCCGAGTTATCTGCAGTGAGACAAACCAATGCAGCTGGGAAAAAGAGTTGCTTTGCCATCTCGCGAGGGAAAGACAAGTCTGTAGTGAGCTGCTGGATCTGTTAGAGGTAACTCAACAACAGTAAAACAATGTAAGCAGACTTAAGAATTGGGTTAAAGTCATTAGGAGGTTGGTTTCCAGAGCATATCAGGAGATGATATATGGCACCATCATGCATTCAGGAAATCATGGTCAGGTTTTATAAACCACAAATGCAAATAAGACTTGGCAAGCTTTATACTCTTAAAACAGCAATAGATTTAGCATATGTAAGTCATTGTGTAGCTCAATTGGAGAATTAATACTGTCCAGAAAAAGATATGCCGGCATAGTAAGAAGTTCCTGAGTAGTGTGAGGTGAGCAGTACCCAGGGCAGTCATGTCAAGCTTTCTAATTTCACATTTCTGAAACAAGAATCAAGAGGCAAATGTCTCACCTATACTTTTGGCATTAGTGACATCATTTTCCAGGACATCCAAGCAGCTAACCAAATGCAGCTTAGCTGCACAAAAGGACTTGCTGTTGCTAGTTATTCAGTTATCTGGCTGCTTAGGTTATGGGCCACAGCCTCTGGACACATGCTTTGAGCACTCCATCTGCAAACAATCAGCATCACTTTTGAGGAAGCTCGTCAGGTTCAGTTGTTAACTGGTCAAATACGGATTAAAAGGCTATTCCTTTCAGAGCAAAACACCCATTTGTGCCCATATAGTTCCTTCTAAATTAACTTCTTTATTTTATCTATAAGCTTGTCTACTCCTTTTGTTTTGGAAGCAGACTGGGGACCTGTTTGTGCTCTCCCCCATTGAAGTCACCAGCAGGAACTCCTCAGTATCCTGTGCTGAGCCCCAGTTCACTGGGTCCTGCATGCTGACAGGCTTGTGTTCTCAAACAGTGCTAGCACTGCTCCTGAGCTCACCCTGCTACTGCTTTCGGGGCACAAAACCTTTCATAGAAAAGGGGCTCTGGGGCCCAGTTGATGTAGGTGCCCAGGACAGGGAAAGAGCTGGAACACACATCATCCTGAATGCTGAACACGAGTGCTCTGCCTCACAACTCAGGGGGTAATGAAAACTGAAGGCACAAAGGGATTTTGCACTAGATTTCTGAAAAATCCAAGCTGAGCCGACAATCTAAGCACTTCTCTGTCAACAAAGGCTGTTTGGGATTTACAAACTAGCTGTGCCTCCTGAAGACTCTGATTTATTTGGTATGCTTTGAGCAATCCTAATGCATGCCAAGTTTTTATTCACAGCCATGGCATTTTGCATAATACCCAAGTCAAGTATTTTCTTAGGAAGCGGCAGACCTGGATTCCAGGCTTTTCCATGCTGAGGAGGGCTGAAAACACAGCTTCCACCTCCTCCAGGAAAACTCAGGATAGGTTGGGCCAAGAAGAGCCTACAAAGAAACACAAACCTGAATCTGAGTGGAAGGGACCTGGGACTCAGTTTCTGCTCTTTGGGATGCTCAAACATCTAACATTAGATGACATCTAGTGTAAAAAAAAAAACAACAAAACAACAAATCAAAGCAACACACAAATGCAAGCCAGAAATAATCAAGGACATAGAGACTGAGACCAAGAATACATCACTCTTGGCCAAGAATAACTCCAGAATAACTGGGTTAGATAACGATACCAGTTCTCTTGGCAGACCTTATTTACAACTGGCTGATGCAATTATATCGTTTCAGTTCTTCAGCATTTTGAAAGCAATGAGGTACGTGTCTCTGTGCTGCCCCTCCATGGCACAATGCAGACTTTCTTCTCTTTTATTGAAGCAGTTTAGTATAAACTACCTTACCATTCCCTAGGTCAGACGGAAGTTATCCAAAGTAGTCAATAACATTAATGTTAACTACTACTGCTTCACTATTATTAGGCATTTCTAAACTGGGACTATAGATGCCCTTAGTATCCATTGTACTGCCTGCACTTAGAGCAGGATTTTTTACCATTTAACTTCAAAGATGTTCCATGATTACAGCAGCCATCCATTTAATAGGGGCATCATCCCCCTGTTTCAAGTAATATGTAATTAGGTTACAAAAAAGGAAAGAAAAATTGAGAATCCACTACCCAGGAATGAATACCTTAAAGGATTTTAGAATAAATATCCTCAAGGATTGTAAAGATTATTTGACAAAGAACAGTAAAATGTTATCATTCATCTGCCCATGTCATTATTAACACATCTCACCCTCTCTACAATAGCGATGAGATTTGCTGGACAGTTGCATTTACAGGTCAGCACCCTAGGATCAGGGAGCATGCAAGAGGCACTGCCAGATTCTTCCTCCCTGGATGGAGCCTTTGGTGTTCAAAGCCTTCTGCCTACAGCCTAGACCTAAGTGCCTATCAGATGGAAAGGATATTTCCACCTGGCCTGTTGAACTGGCTCTGAGCATGGCAGATTTCTTTTATCAATCCCACTCTTGAGCCCTGCTGATACTATGGGGTATCAGGGCACCCAAGAGTTAGATACCTCAACTCCAAGCATAAAATATCTCATATTTCCTTAGAGAATTAGCCCTCAGTTTTACTTTGTGCAATTTCCTAACTGAAGCAGCTTAAGCTTAGGTGCATTTAAACCTGCAAGGCACTTGGGTTTCACAGGGATAAAGTACCTAAGATTCAAGTACTGAAGACAACTAGATGACCTCCTATGAGAACATGAAGCTACTTCCGCTAGTGCTCAAGATAAGCTGCTTACACAACAGTAGCCATGAGTAGTTGCTGCAAGGGTTAACTACCATGCAATTTGTCTCAGTGGAAATTGTTAGACACTTGGAAATGACCAGGAAATATAGAAGTGCAACATCAAAAGTAGGTCACCACAGTTTCCACAATTAACACACCTTTTTTGACATTAACGTGACTTTGACTCACAGTCCACCAATCAGATCATTTCTGAGGGAGTCTGACATGCTGAATGTGCAGGTTTTGAAAGGTGATGGCATGGCTGTGCTATTATTGTGCAGCATGTGCTGCTTGCACAGAAAGATTAGAGATCCATTTCCAAACTTAGGGTCAAATTTATAAAGCTGCACACAGGGCATTGTCTTTTACTGTCATAGGATTTTTTCCTTCCAACTCTTTCCTGTGTAATGCAAAGTGAAATTCCATTTCATCTTTAGTAAACCTTTCAGCTGAAATAGAATTTTGACTAATAAAACGTCCATAAACACAGTCACTTTTATTATGTGTGACTGCATCTGTCAGACCTTGACAATAACACTTGGCATGACTGGCAGCAGCAAGGTTACTATGGACAATGCTCTTCTACAGAGGAGATTAAAAATTACCTGCCAGTAATTTGCTGATATTTCTTTTCTCTTGAAAGGGAAAGTGAAGGGGGGAAAAAATATTTACAGATATATACCCTGGTTAGATGCCTATTGCTGATAACATAAATATCATTATGGTTTTAACTGTGGTGCTTGGAAACACCAGCCTGAGGTCAGGACTGCTAAGGTGAGAGAGCTGCCCAAACAGAAATGATGGTCCCTGTCATCAAGGCCTTGAGTCAGAACAAGCAAGACAAACAAGAGTGGAAGAAAATTGGTTTTACAGATGAAGGTAAAGAAGCACAAGAAGACAAATCTTTAATTAGTATAAATCCCTACAGTCTCCTGGACTTTGCTGCTCTTTGAAGTGACAGTTTTTCTGTATCTATTAAGCACAATGAAGGTCATCAAAAGGCATTGGAACACTCAGTCCTGCATGAGCAAAACTATATCCGTGTACTGACTAATGGTTTGCATTGCTTAAAAATTCCTTATGGACATATTTTAAATAAGTTTCTGTAAAGACTGATCATAGAGCAGACTGGGATTTTTCTAGCACTTTCATTGTCTCCCAAACCATCTCAGGTTCCGAAATTCCAGCAAATTGCATCTCTTAAAGAGCATATCAGTTTTACCCGTTCATTTTCCTAGCCAACTCACCCTCTCCTCTTTTTGCATGGGTGTCAGAAACCGGTATTTGGGTTGACCCAACTCAAACCATCTGTTGCTTTTCTTGTTTGAATTATTTTTCTATCACACCCTGCTTGTGCCCTTTGCCTTGCTGCATACTAACAGCTTTGCCAGAATAAATCTGTCCTGTTCAGCCAGATGCAAAAAACAGCCTGCAAACAAGGTTAGTGTCCTTTTTTGGTGAGGTATGCCTAGCCCAGACTGCAAAGTCCTGACTAGTGTGTCAGACTGTTTTCCCATTTCTTATTCTGTATTACCAAACAATGGCCTCAAATCATTAGGTCACTTACCTGTAAATAAGCTAAAATTTCAATAACGATGCTAAAAAATAAATCTGCATGTGGCACAATGTATACCACATCCTCTTGCCTCAGTCCCAGATAATTTAAAAGAATCTTTCCAAGATTTCCTGGGTAGTCTGAATCCAGACAGGTTAAAAATTATACAAAAGACATGAAAGGCAATAAAGCTGTAGTTCACTGTAGACCACAGTGTGCTCCCTAACCAGCGTTACTTCTGCTGCTGTAACAAGTAAGTGTCAGTACTGTCACCTGCAAACAAAAGACTGAGTTTTTATCTCTGCTGTCTTCTATGGGATATTTTAAGTAGCTTGCATCACCATTGCTTGAAAGTTCATCACCAAGCCTGCAGATGGAGTTAAGGGCCTGAACTTCAGCTGAAACTCAGCACGGAGGTTCTCACCACCGAAGCAGGAGGTGGACTAACAGTGTGACGTATGCATAACTGAACAAGTGTTTTCCAACTCCGCATTCTAGTCTCAGACGTACAGTTGTAACTTGGGAACACGTTTCTGAACCGCTGTGTAGATTGACTAGGACAGCATCAAGCCAGGAACTTCTTACCTGATAGGAACTTCTGAGTGCTGATGCCTTTGAATGAAGGAATGCGGAAAACAAAGTTATTTCCTTTGAGTTAGTGCCTAATATTACCCTACTGTTTTTATAGCACTCAAAGTCTGCTCAGTACCTCTGACACTTCTGTCATTTCTAAAGCCTGGGTCACGTGTACTGATAGGAAGAGGGATTATGAGCTGTAAGTATTGATATATGCACTCTTACCCCAAGAACAATTTTACAATGTTTACTGCATGAGAAAGAAAAAAAAAGAACTCAATACATTTACAGACAAATGCCATAGATAAGTAGCATGCCTTGCTTGTTGAAGTTTTATTCATAGGAAAAAAAAACCCCAGGAATAAAAAAAAAAAAAAAAAGGAAAGCATTGCTCTGAAGTTCTCATATTGGGAGCAGAAATTCATCCTGCAAATACCAAGAAGACTGCATCTTCCCTTGGCCCCTTAGTCTTGTTACCACCAACCACCTCTCGGTACCTCAGCATTGACTTTCCTATGGTTTCCTTTCAGTAGAGAAACTAAGAGCCTTAAGAGAGAGAAAATAACAGAATTAATAACAGATGCCCCAAACAATCTGGCTTTTACTGTTGCCAGTTGCAAAGAAATAACAAAGATGCATTAACCAGGTTCAGCAGTTTTTGTAGTTGGGAGATAATGGATTTGTTTACATACAGCCCAGTCCAGATGGGTAGCATGATAAATGTTACAGAGGGCAATGTAGCTCAAAACTAAAAAGAATCTACCTTCACAGCATGTAGGCTTCACACGCATGAGAGGGTAACTGAGGATTCAACTTCCAAAGAAGTTACCAGATTAGTGGTTTGAGTAGGCACCATAGTTCCTGCTGCCATGATACGCAGCTCTCCAAGGACACACCGTCGATGCAAACTGTAAATTAAAAATGTTTGCTCCTAAAAATTTTCTTGAATTTCCACTGTGTTCCATTCAAGTATGTCCCCAGCATGTATAGGATTGTATTGCACATCTCTAGTGCTTTTTTTTTTTTTTTTTTTTTTTTTTTTTTTTTTTTTTTTTTTTTTTGGAGCATGTCTTTTACCCAAAATATATGAAAGTAACATGTTATTAAAAGGTTATGATCTGCTAATGCAATGATCAGTTTAAGCTGCAGCAAAAATTAGATTTTTTTGTTTTTGTTTTTGAAGTTACACTAATCCACTCATATGCACTATTAGAAACAATAACATTCCTGCCTGCATCTTCAACAAAATCATGTAGAACTTCAATTTTCTGATTCCTACTAATTTAAGGAAAAAAACAAAATGGATTAAAAATGGAGAAAATTATGGTTTAAAATACTTCTATTGTCTTCAGTACACTACAACTTTATTTTAGATATTAGTTATTCTCCTAAACTATAAATTGTGCTAATTTTTCTCTCTCTACTTCCATATTTTATTCCCCAGGTGCAGATCATGCATTTCCCCCATCTTTTCCTTCTACTTCAAGGTTGATTTGTCCAAGGGAAAGCTTTGTTCAGCAGCACACAAGCAGTCATTTTAGCTTCTTTATTCCCCTTACCCCCCCAATTCTCAGTCAAATTCAGTATTTTGTGGATATAAAGGATACACCTAAGGTAGGTTGAGACACTGTTGATAAGATCTTTCTGCCCACCTCCACCCCACTAATAATCAGAGACAAGGTGTCCTTGTTCTTTCCTTGCTACAAGAACATTCAGGATTGACAACTCTATACTGAGTTGCTCAGCTAATCATACACGTTCTGGTGCAAATTATTACCTTTATTACTAAGCTGTGTATAGATAGAACTAAATGCTCATCTTTGCAATAAAGAATGTGCTCTTGTGTAAAATAATTACTCCATTATCAGGTGTGCTTTAAGTATTGTGAAGTTGCTAGTCATTTTTTCCTATTCTGTGAGTCTTATAAAAAAGAACTTCAATTTCTGAAGTGCGGGATTTAAGACTATCAATTATTTCCTTGTTAGGTACCTCCCTTTCCAAAAGAAAATAATGTCCTCTGAAGAAGGTGTCATTCTTACGACAACAGAAGGTGTGCAATATCACACATTCAATGAGAACGTTAGACCTGATTCAAAGTCCAGAAATATGAAGCACATGGAAAATATCCTATTAACATCAGAGAGCTGTTCATCAGCTCCACTGAACAAAAGCTTCCCCTCGCTTAAGGTCCTGCTGATAGCTGGCAGGTTCTTTAAAGTTTTGACATCCTGGCTGCAGTTACATCAGCTCCCAGCATAAGATTTGTACAGTTTTTCTGCTCGTCTTTACTGGTTAGGTATATTCAAGTCCTCCTTCCTTGTATGGGAGTACAGCTTAACTTTTAGATATTTAATATTTAGATATTAATTAGAAGTATGCTTTATACAGCTTAACTTTTAGATATTTACTTCAGCTTGTTAAAATGACAAGCATTATAGGGACCATGCTGGCAGTGATACCCAAACAAAGCCATATCCCTTTTAGGATACACAGATTTTTGAAACCAAAGAGCTTCCCCTGTGCCTTGCAATCCATGCAATCCTAAAGCTTGAAACAAGTGACTGTTGTGCAATTATCATTTCCTGCAAAAGACGACCACTCAAATAACTTAGAAGACTGAAGGTTAGATATAACCAAACTCATTTAGGCATTTGTAAACATCAGGAAGTTCTTTAATTCAATAAACACTCTTGAGAGCTGTTGGGCTAAACAAGGCTTCCCTGACAGGTGTCCTCTTCTTATAAAACAAAGCATCACAGGAGCATGTTAAAAAAAAACAAAATTGAGACACTTAACAAGCACCAGGTATAGAGAGAAGAGAAATAAATACCCTGGGACAAGAACACAAAACAGGAAATCCAGCCTGGAAAATGACTGTTAGGTAACAGGCTTTACAAGTATGGCAGATAAAAGAAAGAAAATAATATACGTCAGGTCGTCAGGGAAGGAGCCTTGCGTCCTGTCCCCTACAATTCTACTCAACTACTTCCATTGTTTTTCATCCAGAATCATCATTATTAAGTTTTTTTGGTTTAGAAATGAAAGGTAAAAGGAAATCATAGATAAAACAGAACCTCAACACCCTCGGCAGCACTACAGAAAGGCAGTCAGGATTAGGATAAAATAGACAATATCAGCTGAACCCAGGAAAGCCAAACTATAAAAGCAGCTACAGCATCGATCCAAATGTTGCCACTTCCCAAACAGGCTTGTTGACCTTGCCATGGGTTAGCCTATGGATTAGCCCATGGCATCCTGGGGTGTGATCAGTAGGTGAAGAGAGGTTCTCCTCCCCCTCTACTCTGCCCTGGTGAGGCCACATCTGGAATATTGTGCCCAGTTCTGGGCCCCTCAGTTCAAGAAGGACAAGGAACTGCTGAAAGAGTCCAGCAAAGAGCCACACTGATGATGAATGGGGTGGAACATCTCTCTGCTGAGGAAAGGCTGAGGAAGCTGGGTCTCTTCATCTGGGAGGAGACTGAGGGGTGACCTCATTAGTGTTTATAAATATGTAAAAGGGAAGTGTCAGGAGGCTAGAACCAGGCTCTGCTCAGTGATGTCCAATGATAGGACAAGGGGCAATGAGTGCAAGCTGGAACATGGGAAGGTTCTTGTAAACAGGAGAAACTTTTTCATGGTGAGGGTGACAGAGCCTGGAACAGGCTGCTCAGGGGGGTTGTGGAGTCTCCTTCTCTGGAGACATTCTAAACCCACCTGGATCTGTGTGACCTGCTCTAGGTGATCCCGCTCTAGCAAGGGGTTTGGACTCAATGAACTTTTGATGTCCCTTCCAACCCCTGACATTCTGTGATCATGGCCAGCCCACTTCCAGCTCTTGTGTTTCCTGGTGCTGCACAGTATGTTGGTGTGACATTGCAGTCAGCAGGAAACACTCCCCTGTTTTGGAGCAAGGGGTCTTCCTGGATACATGGGCTATAGTGTTTTCTGTATAGTCACCATTACTTTGAAGGACACACTGATATTTTGAACCCAGATGAATGCATTCTGCTCCTCCAGCTCATTAATGCCAATCTCTTCTACAGTAAATAAGCTTGGTAGCTGGTCTTCACTGGCCTCTCCTGGATGATTTATGTCATCAGCTTGCAATAAGTCATGCTGAAGTTTCTGTGCCCTAGATTCACTTCAACATCATAACTACTTTGGTGACTTCTTTCTAGTCTTTCAAATCCATTATTCAGCATGCTGGTGCTGATGATGCACTTTTGGCCAGGTTGCTTTCATCTTTCATTTTATTAAATGCAAATTGGATTTGAAAATGAAGGCGGACACTGTTGTAATCATACTGTCGGGTAACAGTATTACTCAGCTGTCAACAGAATTCAGCCTAAATATATCATGGCAGAAGAAAGAAATTGTATCAATGACTTTGCTTTACTTGTATTTAAATATTACATCAAACCTATACTGTCACAGGGGACAAAAAGTGAGCATAAGTTGCAAACATAGCATTCTTAGTCTACATCCTTTCTCTTTTCCCTTTCTTTTCCTCCTTAGTAAATAACTGCAAGGGGAGTTATTACAGCACAAAATTTGTGCATTGCTTTCCAAAAAGGTCAGCAGGATGGTAACAAACCAGACAGCACCAGTGCCACAGGGTCCCAATTTATATTACTGGTTTAGACCAACTAATTAATTAAGAGCATGATTTACACATGAATACTGAATAATCTCGTGAATATTCACATGAATAATCTCCAGAATTAAAGTTCCAGAATTTAAATTCCAGATCTCCACAACTTAAGTTCCAAGGAACTAAAAGTAAAGTGTTAGAAAACACTAGATACAGATATATTCTGTCCACACCAATTTGCTGGTCTGTATGGTATCTGTCATAAATAACACAATGGTCTGCTTTTATCAAAGCAGCGGTTAATAATTAATCAATTGTATTAACCATTTCTGAACTTACATGGGATCATATCCCTATGAAAATGACAAGCCAGCTGTGGCACAGTCAAAAACATCTATAAGTATTACTCAGATTTTAACAATTGCTTTGATGAAGTGTGGTTCATTAATTGGACAGCGTTAGTTTTTCCTACCTATGCTAACATTTTAATGCCAACAAACATTTCAATGCTGAGTTTTCTTTGATATTAATCTGAAAATATGCTGAATCTTTCATTACAGAGTGTAGTAGATAGGTGTTTGGCTGTGGGTTTTGTTTTGCAAATAGGCTATTATTCGCTACAAGGAGGAAGGCAATGCAGCTATCATCCCTCCATAGAGCAGATGAAACCCTCTGACATGTCTCAGCACAGGACACAGCATTTAGTGGTCACAGATGGAAAAATCTCAGGTTATCTTAAGTGGTGATATTTTATTAACAAGTGGCAATGCTGTAAGAAAATGGGAGGGTTAAAAATTTGGCTGGAGATCTGTCAAGACCCATCCAAAAGCTTTGGGTGCAGCATCAGAATCATTCCTGATGTGCCTCATTTATTCTGTTCTGTGCAAGCACCAAAATCTGTTGTCAAGTGTCAAATTGTCTCATTTCAATTGCAGCAAGCAGCTTTCTCACCCCCTAAAGAGCTATAATTTTGTGCACTTACTACAAATGTCAGAAAAGGAAATGAACAAGTGGGAGGAATACTTAAACCCTGTCGCCCTTGCTGAGAAATGAAAAGGCAGAAAGGAGTAAATAATCCTGTTGGCACAGTCAGAAAGGGGACTCGGCTTCTTGCCTTGCCTTTCTCCTTGTCAAGACAGAAAACTCAGCAGTTCAGCCCATTCACAGAATCAGACTGTCTTTGTCTAGAAGAGACCTTCAAGATCATCCAGTCCAACCTTCGACCCAATACTGCAAGCTCACCCGGTCCCTGAGCACCAGGTCCACATGCCATTTAAATGCCTCCAGGGATGGAGACTCCACCACAGCCCTGGGCAGACCATTCCAATGGTTGATAACCCTGAAGAAATGTTTGCTAATATCCAGCCTAAACCTCCCAGGGTCCCTTCATATCCAAAGCCCTTCAGAGGTGGCCACTGCCATACCTACACGAGGCCACCAATTCCTCCAGTCCTCTGCACAGGTTCCCAGAGAAAACTGAAATCAGGTTTCCTCTGTCTACCAGAGAAAAGTCCAGCTAGATAGACACACATCAGCAGCACAAAGCCAACACCTTGGACTCAAGTATCTTTACCCCTCCAAAAGCTGCAGAAGTATTTCAAAATGCCCCCTCAAGTTCTCACACACAGCTATGCTGAGAGAGTCCCAAGCAAGCTTGGATCTTTGTGGTTTGCAATTCAAAGACCTAAATTGTTTCAAATAGAGAACAAAGAATTACAAGCACTTTTCATATATGCAGACATATATATATTTATTTGTGTGTGCATTTTCATTTGATAAAAGTCTTATTTATTTAACCAATTCTAATCTGAATTTCTTTGGGGTGCTTGGTTTATTTTTATTTCTTACCAGACCATTCAAGAATGTAAGAAAGTGTGCTGTGTACACTAATTATAGATGTATACACTTATGGTATGCTTTCTGCCAGGCTGTGTGTTCCACCTCGAACTGGACGCCTCACGGTTTCATTGTAACAAGAAACCTCAACAATATCTCTAACAAGGACTGTAATACTGGTATAATCTGTCAGGTGGAGGGAAGAAGTATTTTTGTATTTGAAAAAAATGCAAATGCATACACACTGCTCACTCAGCTCACAATCCCTTTGCGGTGTCAAGGGTCTCCTTGCACATAGAGATGCTTCAGTGTCGGTGACTGAACTCTTGAGAAATACCTCCTTTCCCAACTGATGTACAGCAGATGGAGAGCTCTGCTGTGATTTAAATCATGAGCCTGCAGCAGAGGGCACTGTGAAAGCTCCATATGCTACAGTCCTGCACAGAAAGAGCTGAAAAGGGAGATCCCCTGCAGGGGACATATGTGCCTCCTTTCTTGATGCTTCTTTTATTTCCCCTCCTGGAAAGGTGATAGTGGATCCTCTGAGCAGGCATCCAGGAGACTGCTTTGTCACACCTAACAAGCTCCTAACAACAAGGTCAACTGACACTTTACTAAATTGACACCATGGACAAAACCTCCTGCCAAGTGAAGTCTCTCATGCACTGGTTGACGACTAGCATAGATAGCCCATCTCTTCAGATCCTGCAACTGTTAGCACTGCTGAGAAGATGAACAAAGAGATGTAAAACCAGTACACAGGCTGCCTGTGGATGACATATACCTGTACAACCAATGCCTGCTCCATAGGGCCAGCCTGGGACTTTGCTGGCCTAACTTTCAAAAGATCCCTGGGAGAGACAATGTCATTAAGATACGGGGTTTATCATCAGTCATCTTCATGTGGAAGTTGAAGACAGCTCTCCTCTGGTCTGCCTTTATATTTCACACTATCAGATCATGGAATCACAGAATCATAGAATCACAGAATCATTAAGGTTGGAAACAAGCTTCAAGATCATCAAGTCCAACAATTATAATGACCCTTAAATCATGTCCTGAAGTGCCACATCTGGATATTTTTTGAACACCTCCAGGGATGGTGATTCCAACCCCTCCCTGGGCAGCCTGTTCTAAGGCCTCACCACTCTCTCAATAAATAAAAATTGTTCCTAATAACCAACCTGAACCTCCCCTGGCACAAATTGAGCACAGTTCCTCTTGTCCTATCACTAGTGACCTGGGAGAAGAGACCAACACGCACCTCACTACAACCTCCCATCAGGTAGCTGTAGAGAATAAGGTCTCCGCACAACCTCCTCTTCTCCAGACTAAACAATCCTAGATATTCCCAAACACTCTACAAAGAGGCCAACCTTGCAGAGAAAAGATAGTGAATAGTTACAGCAGTGCTCAGCAGCCAGCATCTCTGAATATAGCAACAGCTTCTTGCAGAAGGAATCAACCCTGTCTGTCTCCCTCTGCACAAGTACTTTAAAGAAAAACTTTAGAAAGCAAATGAACCATCGCGGAGTCATTAAAAAAAAATAAATAATCCAGAAGTAGCAGTGAAATGGCACAATAAGGAATGCTTAATGGTATTGGAAAAGTCAGGTTTGTGTGGACAAAGGGTGGCCAACAAACGAGAACTATATTCATTGACTGTGATTGGTATCACAGCCTACAGTCAATGGTACCAGGTGGTGGGGCTGGTTTTTGTAAACACAACTCTTCTACAATGAAGAAAAGCTTGGTTAATCAACCGTAGATTATGGTCCTATAAACTAGAGCAAAGCTGTGCCTGTCCAGCAGTTGATTCCCCTTAGGGAAGCATTAGCAAAAAAAGGTCCTGGTTTCTTCAGGAGGCATCTGGATTCACTGGGAAGCATGGAGAAAAATGCAACTGGAGTAATTCTGACTGTGGATTAGGTGATACAGAAAAGATCATACTCAGCTTTTGTTGGAGAAGACATTTGATTTGAATGGGCAGGCTTCACTTTTAATTCAATATTTTTAGTCTTTCACCCAGAATAAGGTATATAGCTAAAGAGCTGTGCAGCTGAGAAACCTATGTCACACAGAGAAGGCTCATTGGATGGTAACCATGAAAAGGATGTCAGTTCTTGCTTTGAACTGTTATTTGACAATAGCTAATTGTGTTAACTCTAGTACTGTGATGGTATTTAACCCATGGATTTCAAAGAGCTTTTCTACAATATAGAGGGTGGAAAAGATTTCCAAAGGAAATAGGCATAAAATATTCATCAATGGAAAACTCTGAGTGCAGTTATTAGTCTGCAACAGCCTTCCCAGCTCATGAGCATGTTATTTTTTGTTCATTGACACTGCATCTCAGCAAACCCTGCTGTCAGTCACATGAGGATTAATGACCTGCAGCAGAGCAGCAGCTCCACTCTGTACAACAGATCAGAACCAATTTCTAAGAATTACAATCTAGCTGACAGTATCTTCAGGTATAGAATAAATTTCTGGGAATAATTTTCTTTTTCTATGCTCACAGAGGATAAACTTTCTCTGACCACAAGATGGCCCTCATAGTATATTGTCTGTGCTGTGGTATACCACATCCTTACCTTGTTTATCATGCATAGTTTGCAATATTTTGTATTCACTTCTCTTTTTCTTTTTTAAATATATATACATAAAGTCTATTTGTCCTCTGCTACCTGCTGTTAGTAGAAGACTAAGCAAAAATCCTGAATCAGTCAGATTAATTCACGGATTCTGAGGGAGTCAAGTTGCTTCATGACCAGTTTGTGGCTGTTTGCCCTCCCACACTGGCCCCACAACAGACACAAGCACATGTCGTTGCTGAACATTGCCACCTCCCCACAGTATAATTTTTACATGCCTACGGCTACTGGAAAAGAGTCAGTTGTGAATACTGGGAGGAAGGTCTTTTCTCCATGGCATGGGCTCCTTGCTGCCAGGTCAGATGCCAGTCAAGCAGAGATACTTCTCGCTCTCCCATTGGGATGTTTTGCATCTCCTGCTTGTCATTGTTTTCTCAAGGATTCTTGGTATTCCTTCTGCAGGCATATTCAACCTGGCGTTGTTTCATTTCCTGTGTTCTCTCCCTGATAGCCATATGATCAGGCACTGTGACATCAAGCAAGGAAACTAAATTGTTTATTTCAGTCTCTGGTGTAGCCTGGACCCTCTGCAGCCTTCAGCCATAGTGGCAGGACTCAGGTATCTCTCCTTTAAGACCAATCTCCTTTAATGCCAATCTAGAATTGGGGAATTTCATAAGAGCATTTCCTGAAAGTTTAGCTCAAATTGATTCAAACCAGACCAAGGAATTAAAGACCTATATAGTCTCCTGCCTAGAAATCCTCCAGTTTCCTGTCTGAACGTGTTCAAAATTTTAAACTGGGAGCACTACAACAAGGAGTACCCAGGGGAAGAAGGAGAACCCTGTCTCAGCCCACCTGAGGGGCTTTCTAAAATCATCAAAACATGGTATCATAGAATCATAGAATTGTCAGGGATGGAAGGGACTTTAAAGATCATCTAGTTCCAACCCCCCTGCCATGGGCAGGGACACCTCCCACTAGATCACATTGCTCAGATCCCAATCCAGCCTGGTCGTAAAAACTTCCAAGGATGGGGCTTCCACCACCTCTCTGGGCAACCTGTTCCAGTGTCTCACCACCCTCATGGGGAAGAAATTCTTCCTAATGTCTAATCTGAATTGACCTATCTCTAGTTTTAATCATTTCCCTCTAGTCCTATCACTGCCTGACATCCTAAACAGTCCCTCCCCATCTTTCTTGTAGGCCCCTTCAGATACTGGAAGGCCACAATGAGGTCTCCCCGGAGCCTTCTCTTCTCCAGACTGAACAACCCCAACTCTCTCATTCTGTCCCCATAGGAGAGGTGCTCCAGCCCTCTGATCATCCTCGTGGCCCTTCTCTGGACACGTTCCAGCACATCCATATCCTTCCTGTAACAGGGGCTCCAGAACTGGACACAGTACTCCAGGTGAGGTCTCACGAGACTGGAGTAGAGGGGGAGAATCACCTCCCTCGACCTGCTGGCCACGCTTCTCTTGATGCAGCCCAGGATACGATTGGCCCTCTGGGCTGCGAGAGCACACTGATGGCTCATGGTGAGCTTCTCGTCCACCAGCACTCCCAAGTACTCTTCAAGGTTGCTCTCAAGCCAGTCACTGCCCAGCCTATATTGGTGCTTGGGATTTCTCCAACCCAGATGGAGGACCTTGCATTTGGCCTTGTTGAACTTCATGAGGTTGGCATGGGCCCACCTCTCCAGCCTGTCAAGATGTGTAGAGCTTAACAGGGGAAATGAACTCAAGTGCTGAGGATTTGGGGATGCCAAACTTCCTAGCTTCACCCTCTCCAGCTTCAGTCTGACCTGTTCTTGCAAGCTAAAATGCAGAAAATTCAGCCAGCAATGCTAATCTTGAGCAAAAATACTTGTTAGCCACATCTGTGTAGCTGATTACTGATCATATATCATTCAGTACAATGAAAAGCTTATGTAAGGTATTGGAAAAGACCCAGTAATAAGGGAGTTATTTAAAGGATGAAAGCTGCACCCTTGAGCAGATCCAGAAAACTTAGCAAAAGCATTGAAGATACACCAAAACAATTATTTTTCTATTATCAACACAATGCAGAATTTGAATACAAAAGAAAAACACTGTATTCCATTAAAGAGCAATAAATTTTGGATCTGTAAAAAAAGGAATTAATTATTTATAGACATATAACCTGCTAATTAACACAGTTATCATTTAATGCACTCAGTGTACTTTTATGTCCCCTTTCAACTGCTGAAGATGTTGACTGATGTCAGTAATGTAAATTAGAAGTTCTCCATAAGGAAGGAGATCTAATTCCCTCCTTCCCTAACAAAAATAAATTACTTGTACATCTGTGAGGAACTAATCCAGGATATTTTCATGGCATATCGCATCTTAAATTTATGACCTATAAAATGGTTTGAAATACCAAGAGAAGCACAAGAATTAAGCAATAGCCATACATCAGACCATAGTGACTTTAGCTCCATATTCTCCCCTAAGTTAGTGACTGTCCAGCACAGGAGGGGAAGAAGGGAGGAAGCATTTTCTCCGGCAGTTCTTTCCCAGCATTATTACTGCTGCTACTGGGCCTACTGAACCCTTCCGGAGCTGAATTCAAAACTGAAGGCATTTCTCTTAGCATGATTAACTTAACTGTGTATTTCTCTTAGCATGATTAGTTAATACACACACACACACACACAGAGTAGACAGGCTTCCTCAGACCCTAAGCAGAGGAAGACTTGATTTATAAAGTGCAAGATCTCCTACAAAATCTAGGTCTAAATGAAATTTCCCTTGAATCATAGAATCATAGAATGGTAGGGGTTGGAAGGGATCTCTAGAGATCATCAAGTCCAACCCCCAGGAACACCCAGGGCGAGCCACACAGGAACAGATCCAGGTGAGTTTTGAAAGTATCCAGAGAAGGAGACTCCACAACCTCTCTGGGCAGCCTGTTCCAGGCTCTGTCACTCTCACAGGAAAGAAGTTTCTCCGCATGTTGAGGTGGAACTTCCTGTGTTTCACCCTTCAACCATTACCTCTCGTCCTATCCCAGGGCACCACTGAAAAGAGACTGGCCCCTTCTACTTGACACCTACCCTTCAGATATTTGTAATCATTCATAAGATCCCCTCTCAGTCTTCTCTTTTCCAGGCTAAATAGCCCCAGGGTTCTCAGCCTTTCCTCAAAAGAGAGATGTTCTGGTCCCTTCATCATCTTTGTAGCCTCCATTGGACTCTCTCTAGTATTTCCCTGTCCCTGTTGAACTGGGGAGCCCAGAGCTGAACACAGTACACCAGATGTGGTCTCACTAGTATATGATTTTGTGACAAATTTGATTTAGACTGATTTTGTGGCAAATATGAAAATTAGCCTTGTGTTTTTCCATTGTGGTTTGGTTTTATTTTTATTTTAAGGGAAAAAAAAAAAAAGTTCTTGAACCCCTTCATGGATTTGTAAGTCACAATGGGTCAAGCTGTGTGTTTGTGTGAACTCAAGGTATGCTGAAATGCAGCACCCTCGTGCCCTTACAAGAAGTAACCTGGCTTCATGTCTTCAGTTTGGCAGAGTCTGTGTTTGAGCTTTTAGGTCCATCTGAATGTAAACCACAAAGGGGAGGAATTTAAAAGCAAAAAAATAATCAGACAAAGCCGGGCTTCATCGATTCAGTCCAGTGTCAGAAAAACATGCCTGGATCTAGATTTGAACTGGGCTTAATCACAATTGAAAAGAAAATCTATTGATGTCACTTTCTCACTGTCCCCTGTAATCCTCTCCTATATCCATATAGATCTTCTAGCTATATATCCCACATACCATACTGTTCCTCCTTTCTAAATTAATATTTCTCTAAAATTGGCTCTCCACTTACTCTTTCTTTACCCTCTTGAGGGTGGACTCTCAAGCAGGATGAAGTTTTCTTTACGGTGAAGTTCTATGGGCTTTTTATTTGCAGTTATGGATCTATAATGTTTTTTACATCACTCTCCATGTGATTTCTCTATAACTAACTGCTAAGCAATCTCCTAGACTTCATGTAAGCTTGAAAATGGGTATCAGAGAGTAAACAGCAAGAAGAGCCCTGGCACAGTAACACGTCAAGGAGTCAAGTGACTATAAAGCCTCTGGGTAGAACTGCCATTTCTTCTACTGATCCTACTGCTTCTGGCAATCTGGAAGAAAGGAGGTAAAGAGTGTCCAGCAGCTTCAAGACTCATATTAATTTTTCTTTCTCCTGAGAGAAAGGAATACTTAGAATCATTTCCAGGGAACCATCCATCATGTGTTTGACAGTTCTTTCATGAAAGAAAACAAAACAAAGAACATTATATCAGATTGCACATTTTCTACGCAGAATATGACCAAAGAAATGAGATTGAAAAGCACCAAAGCCTTCATGGGAAGCAATTTCCAGTCTTCAAATCATTGATGCACTATTGGGTTTTTTTTCTTTTGTTGTCAGTGGAGCAATATTGCAGTCTCCATAACACAAAACAGAAGCCTGGAAGTCACTGAAACAAAAAAACCTTCTGCCTGATGCACATTTCCCTGCTGCTCTTATGCACAAATCACTTCAAAATATGTGATTTATGGGGTTTCCCTGCTCTTCATTATTTCCCAGCCATCTGCTAATGAGGCAAAACAAACAGGGTCAATCTCCATGTGCAAAATTAAACGGTAAGAGTGGGAAGATAATTTTTTACACAATTACTTAACCAAAATTAATATGAGCACGAGTCTGTCTGTCTCTGAACTGCAGTGCCCAAACTGGACAATAAACCAAAGAAGACCACAGAGAAGTGTAACATTGGGTAAAAATAAAACCTGGTGACAAGTAATTGTTACATGGCTTTAGAAGGAAAAGATGGAATTAAATCACTTCAGGCTTTTTTGAGACTAGTATCCATAAAGGTAGTTGTAACAGGAAATAAACACCTGTTCTTTAAAATTCATTACTTTTTTCTTTAAAAAAACCTTTTTTTCTAAATTTATATAAGAAAAAGATACTTTCAAACTTGTGTTTAATCTGAGATTCACTTTCCAATGGGAAAGTGGGATGACCTGAAAGAACAACTTGCTTAAGGAACTTATTACATGATTTTCAACCTAAGACATGAGTTTCAACTATCAATTAAATTCCATTTAAAAACAAAATAAAATTCATGGAAATCTTTAGGACAGCCTCTGCCATTGCTAGCAACTTTCAGCATCCCAGCTACTGCTGCTTTATTCTGCTGCTGAAGTAAGACCATGAGTTATGCAAAATGATTCTCTAATACTGGCAGCTAAAGCTAACACTTCCCTGAAGCTACTGAAATAAATTCCTTTCTATGATGACTTGAATGATACTAGACACTGTATTATAGTGCACACATCAGTATTTTGCATATTATTTCTCTTAATGTTTTTCTCACAGGCCTTCTGTTGACAGAAGAATATATATCAACACAGAATTTCTCTATATCAACAGAGAATCACAGTACAAGGAAGAATCAAAAAGGAAGGAGGCTGGAGAATATCCTAAATGTACACCCTGCACCAACTATAGTCAATAGGTCAATAAGAAGAAGCCAGGCACAATGTAGTATCCTCTTATCTTTGATAAACATAAATAAAAACACTTTGACTAATCCATTATTCTTAATACACTCTCTCTCATTACTCTCTTGACAGTGCAAATTGAGAGTAATGACACTAAAATTAAGTACATAAATTAAAACCAGCATAAGCTGGTGAAAATCAGATTGAAAATGGAGTAACTTGGCTGAATCTTCAGTGAAGATGATCCTGCCAAAATATAACTTCAAATACTCTCTCCTTGCTCTGCTATGAGTATTGTGTTTCCTGGAGGAAAATGTCACAGCTTTTCATAAACACTGAAAAGTGTTAAACTTACAGTCTGCCCTTTAAAAACCCACATGTCCAACTGGCCAATTTGAAACAATACTTCTTTGTGAACATCTTCAAGGTCAGGTCTTGTAAAATGGTTAGCTATTCAGTGAATTCTCCTTGGGCATTATTTGCACCATTGTTCCCATACTCAATTCTCTGGAAAAACATGTTTTATAGATATTTAAATTATATATAAATATATACATACTCATATGCATGGGTGTCTATATTTATATACACCTCTTCATACTCTGCCTTTGCATCATGGTCCTTTGTGGCCATGGAAATGAACAGCTGCACTCATTCCTACAACATCTACCAAGGAAATGCTTCTTGATGCTACAAAGAAAACCCAGCATCAGCTCTCGGTTCTCTGCCCCTGCACTTGACATGGGTGTGGGAAGCAGCTGATAGGGGCAGTTACACAATTTCCCCTCACTCTGCACAGGGGCCACAACAGCCAGTGCAGCTCCTATAGCACAAGCAAGCAATGCTTAGGCACTGCCGGAGTACCAAAGACTCAGATTTGAAGGTTTTGGGCAAAACTGGGGACAGATTTTGGCACTTGTTGAAATGCTTTGCTCCACTAAGCCCCAGAAAGGTGGTTGGTGCTCAGGGGAGGGCAGAGGGGGGAAACGTGCCATGGTAGAAATGGATGGGCTCAGAGCACACACAACACCCTCCAGCAGAAATGTCCATCTTTTTGAGACAACCATCCCTCAGAGCTGCAAGTCAGGAGCCCTTGACTCTCACATATTAGCAAAAATGTCCGCACCAGTTGTGAGCTTATGACATGTCAAGAGTCAAAACTGAAACCTTGGAGACACCTTCATCTCTCTGCGAAATATAGCAGCTTCTTCAATATTTCTGCAGCATCTACACTTACTGGTTATTTCCCTAACCTGTGCCTTAAAAACACAGTCATACAACTTCACTGCAGCCCAAAAACCATTTTCTATTTCACTGAGCATCTGCCCTTTGCTGCTCCAGCCCATCCATTATTCTGCAGTGCTGTTAGAGATGGTGCCTGGCGACAGACCAGCTTTGCTTCTGCTTTGATGCTACCAGGCCATCAGAACAGATTATGCATTTTTCTGGGAGCATAATTTGACCTGCTGACCACTTATTACTGGTAATAAAATAGTAAAGAACATGATTGGATGTCCAGGGCCAAAATGAATTTGCTAGGCTGGTACTTACAGGAACAACAACAAAAAAAATCTTTTAATTTATATTGAAGATGTTTGTCTTCAGTTCCTGGCACACAATTTGAATAGATCCCTGAAACACATCTGAGGTTGAAATTAGTCTTTAATGTAGATCAAATATGGGAGGCAGGGAATCCTCTGGTTTCAATATTTCAAAAATATCCTTCATAAATTGCAATAAATGTCTTTATTCTATTTCCAGACTAACCCTCAGGGTTCTACCATTAATCTGTTTATCCTTCCCTCAGACAGTGATTAGATAAAAAGCTGGTTTTAGGGTGGTTTTTTTGTTTGTTTGGGTTTTTTTTTGGGGTTTTTTTGAGCGTTTGATTCAACAAACTTCTTGGGCAGCGTCCTTTGACAAGCACTTTAGGAAAGGTGAGAGTAACACCCTGTAGAGCTCAGAATCCAAAGACAACACACTCCACCACAGCAGGTCTTCCTAGGGCATTCCAAGCATTGCTTCATTGCAGCTGAGGGAATCGAAGTACCCCTGTATATCACCACGGAAGTTTGATTGCCAGGATTGAGAAAGGAGGAGAGGAACCTGACCAATTTCAGCAGTGGGGAAAAAAAAAACAACATGCCAAAAGAGGGCTGAGGGTGACTTCTTGGATTCTCTGAACTGGTGCAACTAAAAAAGTGAGGCTGTGTCCCTTCCTCCTTGCTCAGGATACTTTTGAGCACTATATTAAATTATATTACTCTCTTGCTCAGAGATCATACAAACAGACCATTCATCCTTTCTCCCTAAGGTACAGAGAGGAAGTGCTTCATGAGCACGTCACAGTCTCAAACATTTTCAAGATGACAGGGGATTTTATGGTTTCTTTCTTTTCCTTTTTTTCTCATTTCAACACTTGAAGCAGGGTCATAGGTCACACTCGCATTAAGGTCATCTTCTTTGGAAATGCTCTGGCTCCTACAGGAAGCACAATGGCTCCTATGACTTAATTCTACCTTGAAAAATAACAAGTAAATGATCACAATACCTGAAGAGCTTTTCAGTGATCAGACTGAATCTTCAGGCTGTAACTTATGCAGCTTTCTTTTATGTGTGAAAAATCCTTTGTTCCTTTACCAGGGAGTAACCAGTCCCATGTTGTTACTGAGGCTGTTAGCACATGCTTTTAATACTGTGAGACTGAACTGCCTCAGAAAGCTTTCCCATTTTCCTAGGAAGGGGCAAGCAAATTATGGGGAAAGGGGAAAAAAAAAGGAGGGGGGAAAGAAAGAAGGAAGGAGGGGGGAAGAAAGAGGGAAGAAAAGAAAGAGGGAAGAAAAGAAAGAGGGAAGAAAAGAAAGAGGGAAGAAAAGAAAGAGGGAAG
>JANVCC010000034.1:20717121-20783535 GCA_025345505.1 Todiramphus chloris collaris
AAAGGAAAGGAAAGGAAAGGAAAGGAAAGGAAAGGAAAGGAAAGGAAAGGAAAGGAAAGGAAAGGAAGAAAGGAAGAAAGAAAGACGGGGGGAAAAAAAAAGTACAGCTAGTCAGTGACAAGAATATAATTCACTATGGATCTCAAGGTTTTTACATTTATTCATGTCTGATTCCTTGTCCCAAAAGGGGGAGATTTTTTATAAAACAGATTTATATAATCCACATGGTAGTTTGTTCCTATAGAGTGGGAGAGACCTGTATTTAAGAGCCTGATCTGCTCTTTAGGACTGGGATCTCATTCTTTCATAAAGTACATAGCTGTCCCTGTTAAGAGGAACTTTGGCATCTCTCTCTGCTCTCTAAAAATGATGGACTATTCCTATCAAGCCTTTCCATGGAAAGTATTCTCAAATATTTATGTGTGTACATATAAAGTGAGGCTATATAAGTATAAAAACATTCCAAAGAGCAAAAACGTCATGAAAAATAAAAGGAGGGGGTGGGGGGTGGAGAGGAGAGGCAGGTTTCTTGGCTTACAGAACACTTTTAATTGACAATTTGGCAAAAACAACAACAACAACAAAAAAGTACACTTACAGATAAATCTGCTCTTCCCAAATCTTGTTTGGGAATGAGCCAGCATGGAAGAGAAATTAAGAAAACAATATGACTACATGTTTCCCACAATACAGGTCACAATAAAACTGAATAAGTTCCCTGATGCTCAGTCCCATCCCTCACTGCACCCTGATGATGTAAAGCTCTGCCAGGAGGAAAAATGTGGAGAAAGAAGGTTGTTTCCACAGAACCCTGCCCACTGCTGAAAAGAGCACCTAAAAAAGCAAAGAGCTTCAAAACTGACATGAGAAAATAAAATTTATATGTTTTACCTGTGAAGCTCAACATCTTTTTTTTTTTTTTTTTTTAAAGAACAGATAGATTACCAAGATAATACTTATTAACAATATCTTTTTATAATTAAGTTCTGTGTTTGAAGTTCTTCTGTCATCTTTTCCTTTATGGTGACATAAAAGAAGTGGTGTATCAACATTCCTAAGGCATAATCATTCTCCTTAGTTCTTCTTTAGGCAGTGTATTACCACAGCTTAGTTTAGGAGAACTGTATGCATAATGCAAATCTACAGTAACTTAGTAGAAATAGGCATATTTAATCCAAATATACTATATGCAGTTTACCTATGCACTAGGACTTATATAGTAAAAATGCGTGTTAAAGCAATTCTAGATGTCTTCATTTAGCCAGCAGAAATAAGGTCTGAATAGGCTATTCAGCTGGGCTGGATTCTTTTTTTTCAGGAAGTAAAATGACTGCACTGAAACCTTTACAGACATGTGCAGAACCAGTATACCCTAAACAAAAAAACAAATTAAAAAAACCTCATCCCAGTGGGTTTTACTCTTAATGTATTATATGGCAGTGTCCTACTATTCAACCCATTTTACCTTATAATGAGGTTGATTGCTGTCAGTGAAAAAGACAGAGATATTACAGCACTCTTCAATGAATTAAAGTTATAACAAGATCCCACTGAAACTGAAGTTGCAATTTGAAGCTTCTCAGCTATGAAAATCCAAGTAATTTCTGAGGCCTGTCCCAAGCCACAGATCCATCAAAGAATTCCCAACTTTGGTGACCACCTGCATGTTGAGTTTCAAAG
Source organism: Todiramphus chloris collaris (assembly GCA_025345505.1). Classification (NCBI taxonomy): domain Eukaryota; kingdom Metazoa; phylum Chordata; class Aves; order Coraciiformes; family Alcedinidae; genus Todiramphus; species Todiramphus chloris. Next base: position 20,718,802 of record JANVCC010000034.1, read on the forward strand.
CGTTTAGGCTAAAATACATTAAGCCCAAACCTGCACCACAGCAATCAATCAGTATTTTAACAGTGACATTAGAATTTCCATCCTTGAAGGTAATTAGAATTTGACTGTGCAAAACCCTAAGCAACCTGGTCTAAAGCTAAACCTGCTTAGACTGGTGGCCTGGATCACATGACCTCCTGATGTCTCTTCCTACCTAAATTATTCTGTGATTCCCTGGGAAAAAAAACTGCAGAAGCAAAACACAAGAGGTTTTCCCGGTGACTGCAACGGAATTGCTGAATAATATTGCTAGAAACAAGTCCATGATGTGAAGAGACAGAAATAAGAGCTGGAAAATATTTTGTTGAAGAATTAATGAAAATTGTCAAATGAACCTTTCAAGGCACGTGATGGCACAGGCTTTATATACATAAGTCCCATGCTCTACTTTTTCACTTACCACAGAAATGAGCAAAAGTCTGCTCAAATTATCCTCTTTTTCTTTCTCTTTGCTTTTTTTTTTTTTTGGGGGGGGGTTGTTTTGTTTTGTTTTTGTTTGTTTCAATCAAACAGCAAAACATTTAAAGGGTGCATTAACGAACAGTTTGAACTCAGGTGGAGTTGAAAGCACCAGGACACACCAAGTGCCTCTCACTCTTAGCTGAGCAGTAGTATGTGTGCAACAACTCAAGGGATGAACTGCAAATTCAGAGTTTACAAGGGAATGGTAAGGCAAGTGAACTGAAAGAAAAGAACTGGCAGTAGGTGGGAAATTGAATTGTATTGTGGAAGTTCTGACGACAGAGACAAGCTGAAAATTGGATTTTTCTACAGAAATTCAACACTTCTGGAATAATAAAAAAGCTTGAACTGAGAATATAAGATGAAAGATAGAAGAACTTTACTTTCATCTGTCCTTTTTGGCAAACTACTTTTGCAGCAAAGTAGTTTCCTGGCTCATTAGAAAGTCACTGCGATTTGGTGTTCAGACACTGACCCCAATGCAGAATCCGATAACCAAGGCAAGGGAAGCACATGCTAAAACACTTGAGATCTATGAAAGCCAGATTCAGTCTTCAAGGTTTTATTTCATTTGCAACTATATACACAGTTCCTGAACACTGTGACGGATGTCTGCTGTTGAGAAGTACTTTGAACTTTTTGATCCCTACTGAGGCTAAGGGCAGCAGATCAATGGGCTTTTACAGTGCAGCGCAAGGCAAGAGGACATTGTGGTGAAAACGCTGAAAAACTGGAGATAGCACTGCACCAGCTGTCTGAACCATCTTCCCCTCTACCATCTGACTTGTACCTGGGAAACCACTGTGATTCCACCAGGAAAGAGAATATTACTAACATCCCTCAAAGACGTGTCTGTTGGACGCAGCTCTTCTGTCTCTCTGTTAGCTTAGTCAAACAAGAGAACAGTTGCAACTCCAACAACCTTGTTTTTTCTGTTTTCTGATAAATAAGTCTTTCCCAGGGCAAGTTAATATATTCAGAGTCACAGTTCCCAATATATTTGAGCTAACAGGTCTTTACCCACCACTCTTTCCCTGCAAATGCGGCTGGCTCAGCAACAGTACAAGTGATGGTGATTACAAACAGGACTCGTGCCACTTGCTTGCCAGCAGTTAGACATACAGCATCAATGTTTCAGAAAGAGGAAAAAAAGAGTACATTGATTTTAACAACTGACACTGAAGGACAGGACAAAGTAAAAAGCCCATCTTGTTTTAGATGTAAACTGCAGTCACTGAAAGACAATAAATATGAATGTTTCTTGACCTCTTCTCTTTATTTTTCTGTACCGTACTACATGCAAAAGTACCCACTTGAGCCTAAGAACAGTCACAGAATCATTGTGGGACTGGCACTTCTGGGTAAAAAGCCATTTGGATCAGAATAAAACAGATAAACCAACTTGAAATACACTTTGAGATATATTGCTATTCTGGAAAGATCCCTTCTTAAGAGTGTGGTTCCAAAGTAGTACAACCAAGTAAAACCAGGTATTAAATAAATAAATAAAAATTGTCAATATTAGTTATAATTCGTTGTAAATACGCACAGCAATGTGGATTCCCAGTAACACTATTATTGCAATCAAAGAAAGCAGGTGGTTAATGGTTTCAATAACTATTTGGAACATCCTGTGTTTTGAAAATGCTCCCGGCTACATTTAGAATCTAATCACCTAGTGCTGCCATAACAAAGTCCAGAAGAGATGTTAGAAGCACCTTGCTCTCTCCAGCTCCAGCAAACCACTGCTGAGGTACCTGAGCAGCAGAACCAGCAAAAGGTTCAGCTATACCCAATATGAAGCAGAAGCAATCAAGGGAGAAAAAGAGCAACTCCATGACTTTGACTTTTGATTACAGTGACAACCGTGATAGGAATGGGAAATGAAGGCAGGAGAAGATCCGTGCGTTGGATCTTCTCCATGAGGGGGAGGTGGAGTCTCACAGCAGATCCATCCACACCCTCCTGAAGGGGCTGGCTGCTTCCCACTTCTGCAGCCCTCTTGCACACAGCCTTGACGTCAGAATCAGCTAAACAAATCCCTCTCTCCCTTCACTCACACCTACACCTTCTCAGATGAAACTCCTGATGAACTTGGATTTGACTGCTGGATTGTAGCCCAGAGCTCAGGCACATTCTCTCTTTGTCCTCTTGAAGTGAGAAGCAGTAGTATCTCAAGTAACACAAACTATTTGCCCAGTGAATATAAAGAAGTCCTTATACCTGCTAAATATAGCAAGATACAGTCATCCATTATGACTTTGACATGATTCTAGAGCCCTAGAAAATGAAAAGCCAGAATACTGATGAAAATTCAAAGGCCCTTCCATTGTCCAAGGATAAAAACATCACTGTGAAATGAAATGATCATCTGATACTACAATGCCACCACTTTTAACCACAAACTTCAAGCAGGTTCCTAAATACATTTTCAGATTAAAAGGGAATTCTCTACCCAAGTAACAAAACAGACTGCACTGGCTAATGAGTTCGCTAGATATTCAGATGTTAGAAAACAGAAAAAATGACATAGACTGCTTCTAAAGATCAAGTTTGGCAATAATATCACCCAAAAGAGAGCGTGTCCTCACAGCAACTACAGATCAAGCTCATTCCATGAGGATCTTCATGTCAGAGCTCATGGCAACATGTTTGTTTACTCTTGGTCCCTTACACCTTTTGCCACATCTTACTATTCACTCCTGAACACAACATATGAATGACAGCATTGTCCCAGTTCCACTGCAGGGATATTCCAAACCCTTTAGCAGTAAGACGGGCAATCCCAGTACCATACTGGTTAATTTTTCCACCTTACTACTAAGAGATTTTACAACAACAGAGATGGGATCTGTGGGCACAGTCTTTGGCCTCACTTATAGCTGAGCCTGTATTTATAGACTGCTTCTCTGTGTGAAGTCAATACACTGAAAAACATCATGTTAGACATTGGGCTCAGTTACTGACCAGAAGATGTAAATAAGCCACCAAGAGAGTAGGAGAGAAGTGTTCTGTGCCTGTCCATTCTGTGCAATTATTTTCACAGGCTTCCCTTAAAAATGTCACCTTCTTTCATTTTAAATAGCAATTCCAACCCAAATTTATGAGAGAAACATCACATACCTTGTTTGAATTAAGCAGTTGGGGATACAACTACACAATTCCTTGGTAAACAGTTTTGGGGTTTTTTTCCAGAAGAATAGCCACATCACAGCAAGGGAGAACTCACCCTGCATCCCACATGTCACAGTGTTTCACACAGTCTTCAGAACCAAGAGATGTTGCAATACACAGTCTCTCCTCCAAGGAAGTCTTCTGCTTCAGATCCTTTAGTCCAATGCTTTCCTCCACTCTTGTGTAGAAATCCTACAATATTGCTTGCTGAACATGACATGCAAGTATGTCATAGCATATATAGTTGGGTAAAAAAACCACAAATAAATTAAAAAGGACATTTTGTAGAAATTAAAGTTAACATTTCTTGACTCTACTGTGTTAATTTTTGAGATCATATTTTGATAAGCTGTGTCTGCAATTCCCCTTATGTGTATTTAAGAAAGGATAAGAAAAATATAAATTATCAACTTTACTCTGAGAGGCTCGACAGGGGATTTAACAGCTGATGAAGATGCAAGGGCTGAGGGGGTTTTGGTGTTCTTTTGATTCCTTCAAGACCTTTCCAAGGCTCTGCACAGATGCCTGGAAACTGTTTCTACTCCACCTTTTCACATAAATGACAGCACAGCAGAGAACTGGGGAATGTTCTGTTCTCATCCTTCCTAAGGATGTGCATCAAATAAGATAGCTTTCCTATTCAAAATCTATTCCTCAATTTTCAGAATTAAAACCATCTGGTTTTCCCATGTCAGTTCATGACATTTTGAAACTCTTCTGGAATAAATGAAAGTTCATTTTCCCACTTTTAAATATTCTGACCAAGGCTGGAGAGAAATTTTACAGTAGCTGGAAAAAAACATTATTGACTGTGAGAATTCAAAATGGGATTTTTTCCTATTAAGTCAAAACGTTTTTTAACAACAATACATCACATTAGTTTCACCAATGTTGCCAGAAAAGCTCAGCCATCTATCTCAGGGCAGTGGGGCTGTTCCTTCCCAGGGCACAGCTCTGGGCCTCATCAGAACCATGTCTTATTTCCCATTTAGTGACCTTCAGCATATCACTCTCTTCATGTGGACCAGAGATACTGACTTGCAAAGGGATTTGTAATAAGGAGTTGAAAAACACTTTATCACCTCACCGTTTAATCCCTATTAGCCAATGACAGAATAATTGGTGTGGTTTTATTGTTCATTAGGTTTTGATGTGTTAAATTGGTTTATCCTAATAGACCACTTCCATAAGAAGAATTTTCAGTCAATGAATAATACAAAAAAATGTGTTTTCTTACAGCCATTTAAAGCACAGATGTAAGCCTGTATAACACAGGCTTCGTTAATATAGTCTGAAGCACTATAGAAAGCCTAATTTAATATGCATCCAGTTAGTTCTTTCAGAGGTAAGACATATGAACCTCATTATCTCAATTCATTGACAGAGTGGAGGTGTCCCCAGCCATAATAAATCCTCTCTTACATTTCTCAAGCCATTAATAAAGCACAGGATTCAGTAAGGGAGCCTAGTTTCTTTACTACAAGTCTTTCAAATCCTTCTTGAAACTCTACAGTTTTAAAATTTTCCTCCTGCATAAATGATCTTAAATCAATGTCACACACAGATATAGGAATTTGCTTCCTGACATGTAACAGAAAAAAAAACCTGTCAGCTACAGAAACTGTTATTTTACTAATAAATTAATAGTGGGTTTTTTTTTTTCCCCCAGAAGTTATTTAAAACTACTTATTTTTTCTCCTGCTCTGATTCCAAGGAAGAGAATATAAAAAGTGAAAAATAGTATCCTCCAGCTGAATGTCCTTTCTGAAATGATTCATTATTCACTATTTTTAAGAGGACATCAGATATTACTCATGGTGTTAAGATACACTGTTTGTCAGAGACTTTAAAGAGCAAGAGATATAATTGAATTCCTATTCAGTTTGAAATTAGATGTACAGGGATTTGTGTATGAGAAATAATCTGCTCCTTCAGTTCTAAGTAAGCAAGAGATATTCAAATGATGTTACGGTAGCCAGGGCTAAGAAGAGTCATTTTTCAATTCCAAATGAATGCTGCACTTCCTTCTAAACATTTTTGCCTTGTCCACCTCACAGCATCAGTCAGCATACAGCCACTGCAGAAGCCAGAGCGCCAGAGCTCACTCAATCCTTGCCCTCCCAACACAGCCTTGACGTGGTTTTCTTCTTACCTTACTGGCAGTTCAAGTATACTGCTAGCAGTCCTGGAAATTTTCACCAAACAATTTTTTTGTCTATGTAATCCTGAATTTCTTTCAAATCTTTTTAATACATAGCAAATAGAAATGATACACAGTCTTTGAGATGTTTTGAAGCGACTTTCACTCATTTTGTAAGTATCTATCATGACATATTGAATCACTGCCAGGCCAGAGCACTGAAATCAAAGACTAAAAAATAAAATAACTCGTTTTTTTTTTCATAATTAGAAGGAAGCAGGTGTTTGTATTGTTTCAGGATATTATTTCAGTGAAGCACCATATTGCCCTATATTATCTATTGCATCATTATGCTAAACACTGTAACTAGCCATCATGTCTATTAGAAATAACAATTATACCAGTAACTAATGGATGATAGTCAATATATTATTAATTATAAGCCATAACATATAGGATTTATGCCCAAATAACATGAAGAAATGGAAGCCACATACCACTAAAGAAAAAAGTACCCTGTTGTGAATGCTAAGACCCAGAACGCACACTAATGCCCAGGGAAACATGTGAACCTGGGTTAGAACTGAGTGGGAATGAGACCTGACGTTTACAACGAGGAAGACAGCATCTAACCAGTAAGTGTGTGTATTAAACACAAACATGGGATATCACATTACTGAAGGACCACTCAATCTTCTTTGTTTAATATCCATTACATCTTTTTTTTCTCCTGCTCTGATCCTGAATATGAAAAGTGAAAAATAAAAAATTGATCTATAAGTATACATACATATCTATAAAAGAAAGCATATTTTTCCTCCTTTTGTGGCTGCCCTTTGGTCCTGAAGGTCAATACCTTCATACCTTCCACTGTAACACCCAAGAAGGAGAAATTATAATGAAGCAGGGAAGAGGTAAGAAAGAGAACTGTATGAAAAAGGTGAAAGGAGAGCATAAAAGAAGAGAGGAAGTTAAGCAATCAAAGCTATCTTGATGGTTTTATCACTGCAGTTTCATTTTCTTCTGGTCCCTAGCATAAGTGAGAGAGATGCTACCAGTGGAGAGGGAGGATAGTATCTTCACAGTTGATTGGAAGAAGTTTTAGCCAGTTTTAGTTTACAAAGTGGAGCAAATATGCTTTCTGAACCAGCCACACCAGACAAGTGAAATTTGCTGTTGAGAAAAGGACCATAGTGGAACTAATGGCACAGAGAAGCTCTCAAGAGAGGTCTGTGAAAGTATTTGCACAAAATACAAATCCTATCACCATAACAAAGCAAGAAAAGGGCAATTGTTCCAAACACCTGTGTTTTGCTCATCAGCTTGCTGAATGCACCCTCGTGATTCAATTTTGTTAGAAGACTGATGGTCTCCATGACAGCCTTTAATTAAGAAGTAAAACCTCCACACCCAAAAGTGTTAAAGTGTTAGATTCAGGCATTAGAAAACATATGGCGCATAATTGTAATTTGAGTTTCATGTCTTTGCCATTGCAATCCGAGGTCACCTTTCTCGAGTAACCTCAGAAGGAGACAAGAAATAAATACAGATTCAGTAATTTCCTGTTGGGCTTGCCTTGTTATGGTTTTACTAATTTATTTTGTCATGTAAACACTTTCACAGATGTGTCTGACAACTCCTCTAGTTCCATTGTATGCGTTTCCTCAACAGCAGATTACTTGTGCTGAGGATGGCTTGGCTTGGGGTGAATGTTGGCTCCTTTTTGCATGGAGCACACACAGATATTAAGGTTGGTATAAAGTCATATCTTTAGGGCCAAATTCCCTCCCCATCTCTCAACCAATGTCACCCCATCTCCTCCTAATGAAGAACAAAAACGTAATCACAGGCAGAAAAACAAAACAAGAAAAAAAACTAACCAACCAACAAAATCCCACAATAAAATACAACAAAACAACAAAATAATAATAATTAATAATAATAATAATATCAAACCAAAGCCAAACAACCCAAACACCAAAAGACCCCACCACCAAAAAAAACCCCAAACAAATGGAAAACAGCAGAAGACAGAGACAGCAATAATACAGGGTCACCTTTCATGGAGCAACAGAAGCTCAGTCAAGTGAAAAGGAAGTTGTAAGTTCATTTCTTGGATGGGACAGTGATTTGGAAAGAGGTGGAAGTAAACTCCACCTTCTGTCCCTCCTAGACCACCAGGCAATTGGATCTCATCTTGTCATGACCTGAGTAAACATGGTAAGAGAACATTAATTAGTTTCTTACAGCTCATACTGCATATTTATTCATAAAAATAAAAGGCAGCTTGTGATCTATCTGATCTAATTGCCATACAGTACACATCAGTTATCAGAGATTGTAACTAGAATGCAGTGTTTTATTTAATTCTTCTACAAAAAAATTCTGTGAGAAGGGAATTGAGAGCTACCTTTTCCTGCAGAATGACCACTGTCATTGATTTCGATAAATCCTGTCAAATCAATACAACCAGAAGACTGTCTATACATCAGGCACTCGTCAGTAGATTTGAGAATGGCATATACCATCTTGCTAAAGGAATGAGCCAGATGTTCAGCCTCTCTGTTTAGAGAACTTGTTTAATAAAGATTGATAAGAGAAAGTGGCATGAGGCAGCTGGGACCAGTTATGAAGGTGGCTCTGTTGCTCAAGTGATACAGGAACTTAAAGATCCTTTGAAACAGACCTCCATCAGACTCGTGTGAAACTGTGAAAAAACACATCACTGTAGGCAACAGCAAGCTAAGACTTTTTCTTTAAAAAAATGGGTCTGGCAACTTTACAATCCCAGGAAATATAAGGATACCAAAAGCAGAAATTGTATCAGCAGGCAATGGGAAGGAGGAAGAAGGAAGACAAACAGAAGGTAGTTTTATTTCTGATATTGCTAGTTCTGAAACATTTTTCAGTAGATCTTGATCTGGTTTGACAGGCAAGTAGCTACAGTACTGTATGTACTGACATATGACATCTACCACACTCAAAATTACAAGGGAATTTTAGACAAAGAGTTAAAAAGAAGTAGAATCTGTAGCTGTTTTGTAGCTCTTTGTGGAGCTGAGCTCTTTCAGATTGTGTTACTGTTTGGATCTACAATAGGACATTTAGAAGGACTAGAAAACTTATGAATTGCTTTTTGGCAAGCAAAAGTTAGCCAAATTTGAAGGCTTAATGGTATTCTGAGACCAAGGACAAGAAAAAAGTCAAAATGCTGTGGGAGATAAAGACAGAAATGTGAACTTCAGTCTTCAAGACTGTAAAATGAAACAGAAGGGTAAAATAAAACTAAACAAACCCCTGTATTTGAGGAAAGATGCAAAAACTTCAAAGGATTCTATCACTTTACAAGAATTTGGAAATATCAACAGAGTTTTCACAGAATAAACAGAAAGGGTAACAAGAGTAACAGTAACTCCAAGGAATTTTTCAGAAAACTGGTGATTAATATTACAGCAGAGGATAAATGGAGTACATCTGAAAGGCAGTACAACATTAAATTTAAAAGGCATACATTCTTGGCTTCACATTAACTGGACTCAAGTACCCAAGCAAAAGGGATATTCTTAAGTGCCAAGAAGTTTCAGTATCATGACTGACCTTTTCACATTTCTACCACCTCTGGTTATCTGGAATTCATAATATTGTTCCTGCACGATAAATATAAACAATTAAGGCGTCCAATGATGCATTCTAGCAGATGGGTTTTTTTAAACCACATTAAAGCCTCAATTAAAACCAGATTCAAACCTAGAAGACACTACAACAACATGCTTGCCATATCTGGTGGCACACCATCATGTAGTGACATGAATCTAAGCAGCTTTCAGGAAAGTATGATTTGAGATGTGTTACTCCAGTTCTCTGACAGGATTAGTTGAACCATCTTTATAAACACGCTAAAGCACACAGCTCTACGAACTGTGAAAGCTACCAAGCTTTGTCCTAAAGCAAACAATGTCATTGGTTAACAGCTTATTTACTGAAAACTTAGAACAGGAATGCACTGTTTGAGAAGTCTGGTCACATTATTGAGGAGATGCAAATACAGAGGAAAAGGAATGTAAAAATAAAATCCGAATTATGGGTGTCTGCACTTTAAGTGAATAATACTGTATTGGATATACAACAGCAAACACTGTCAGTGCAGACAGTAGCATAATGTCCAGACAGACACAAGCAGCTAAGAATTAGTTTTATTCCCAAAACTGAGAAAGAAGGAAGGAATGGATGCTGATCTGGAGGTGGTGATAACAAATGAGAAAAAAACATACAACATACTTAAACTCAGCAGAAGAACTAGTGGATTTATCTTTTCCTGACAGCTCTGAGGCTGTTTTAGGAACATCACAGTTTCTCCCACGAGACAAGGCATGATAGACCGAAACAGTGTAGTCACTGGTAATTTAGGTAGCAGAGTGCTTGTATGAGTTTGAAATTGTGCCTTTAACTGTGGCTGGCATTATGCATACCTAGAAAACGAAGAGGTGAGGAATCTCTCCTCCTGGAGAGCTGTGGGGCTGGCTGTGGTGCGACAACACCCACTCTAGCAAAAGCACTGGGCCACAGTGTAAGTGCACACTACTCTCTGACTCACTACTGAACACAATCCACCAGCCTGACTCATCAAAAAAAGGTGTAAGAGAGGAAGATAAACTAAATTCTTAAACCATTTACTTCTACAAAGAATTTTTACTCATAACATCTGCAAGGAAAATAAATACTACTTGAAAAAAAGAAACAGAAGTCCAAAACTATTTATGCGAATGCCATGGAGCTTCTTTAAATCCACAAATGGTTTAGAAGGGTAAAAATACACTCAGGACTTCCAAGTGAAATATTCTGGCACATGTTTCATATTCTTTAAACCAGAAAATGTGATGCCTTTGTTCAGCCTTTGCTGAACTATTGGCTTTACAAACACATATCACACATCTCACGTATTTAGGGACATCGTTATCCTGAAAAGAGGGAAAAGTATTGAAAGTTAGTAATATTACATACTCTTTCTTAACTCCTATTGCCAATGTACAGAAATGTTAGATCCCATCACACATGAATTATACAGGAATCCACAGAGATTGTCATTCTTTGCTTTACTTCATATTCTCTTTCTATTCTGGTTCTGTCCTTAAGTGAATTAAAACTACTCTATGTGAAACTTAACCATTAGAAGGTATTTGGTTTAAGGTAGAAATTAATTTTAATCATAGTTTTAACTGTCTTTTCTCCACTAGTAAAAAATTCAAACATCCTCCCCCTTTACAATCTTATGTTAAAAATCCACAATAGAACTATTAAGAACATCAGCAGTTATAGTTGCTTATTTATAGATACTATAATATAGAATATATATATAGAATAATATATAGAAGCTATTTGTACAGCATTATATGTACACTGACAGATCAATGTAATGGACCACCTTGGCCCAATATTTTCTCATACACCTACTAATCTATTCCTTGATCTCTAAACTCATGTTTAAAAATTTAAACTACCTAGTTTCTAAACAAAATCAAGAGGGTATCTCCTAGATGATAACATTTCCATGTGCTGCTATATGTGTAATTACTAGGGGATACCTGAATATGCTTCAAAGAGGAACCATTTATACTTTATGTCACAAATTATTACACACATTACACCAAAATCCAGCTGCAGAGAACTTCCAGATGCCTAGATTTTTGGACCAACACAACTCTACTTCACATACCATAGAGAACATACACATTCAAAAAATTAGGGGGAGAGAGAGAGAGAGAGAGAGAGAAAAAAAAAAAAAAAAAGAAAAGGCATGTAACATTTCCCAGTCAGATTTGCTCAGTAGCATTTGTGACCGGAATTATTCTCTAAAATGTCACACAAAGAGATACACCATAAGCAAAACTTCAGGTATTACATTCTACCTATTTTGTATTTGTCAGGAACATTATGCTATACAAAGACAACATTACGTTGGACACAGTTTACACACTATGCAAAAGAATCCCAAAAGACATTAGGTCAAAACAATTTCACATTGGATTTTCCCATTCTCTTTCAAAAAAGAAGAAGAAAGTATTTCCTTACAGCTGCCATGGTACAGCTCTGTTTACATATTACGTCAAGTTTGCAAACCTCCCTTCATTTGATTTGTAGACACAGTGTCTAGTAAAATATTCTGAATCATTAACCAGGCCTAAATATTTTTTTTCCTGGTTAGTTTTACATAAACATGTGGTTGGTTGGCTTTGTTTAATTCAGAACCTTTCAGCCATCCTAAAAATTATATGATGTTCTTAAGACACACTTGAGGATAATTTCATGAAAACGGATTTTCCTGTTTTACACATTAAACCTATGGATCAAATGGAAAGTATGACCAACAGCTTGCTTTCTTGTCCTGCTCTAGACCCTTTCAGAACTTTGGAAAAAGATGCTGATTTTCTCTTTTTAACTATCTGAGCCACAGAGCACATCTCCAGCTGCTGCTGGCATCACCCGGGCAGACCCCAGCTGCTCCTCTCCACATTTTTGCCATTGAAGCTGATGAACAGTATGAACGGATGGCCTCCCAAAAGAGATGATTTGTGATTCCATCTTTCTTCACAGGTAACAAGTTTCCACACACTACAGTTGCCCATCAGGCTCTGACTTCCTAAGACCTTGTGTCTTCCTCGCAGGGAGCTGGGCTTTAAGCACCCTGTCATGATTTCAGCATTTAACAGCTGTAGATATTAGTTTGTACTGGCTCCATCTGTTCAGCTATGAACTTCTTCCTGCTGGGATTGGAAATGAAAATAGGAAAGAAAATTATGCTCAATTGTTTCAGTTTTTGGTCGTGTTGGTTTTTATTTGGTTTTGTTTGTTTGCTTGTTTTAATCTGCACAATCTCCTGAAATGTGAAATATGAAACAACAGAAAAAAAATGGCCAAAAGACAAAAACCCAAAGCAGAGCAAAATTATTGCCATCTTTGTCAAATAAATCTAAGGAGATAATTCCCTTGTGATAGAGAATCTGAAAGGGAAAATAGTATTAGCCATTACTGGATGAAAACTATAACAAATATGTAGTAAGTAAAAGAGATCAACCAAAAAATACCATCTCTCATAAATGTATACATTAAGTATTTTTTTCCTGTTTTTCATGTCTTTAGACAAAATACTTCAGCTTTCATAAACAAATTTATGACACTGATGAAAGAAAAGTAATTATTAGTATGACAAGTCCATTATTAAGACAGCTCAATTAATGTCTAGCTCATAGGAATTCCACCTCCACTCTCTCACCCAACAGAACTTCAAAAGCGTGTTAATAAATCTGATTAAATCCCTTAAATAACTAATCAAGTCTTATAATTTAGGAAACTCTAATAAAACTTTTATTGAAAATCATTAATAATTCATTGCCTTTATGAGCATAAACCAGTTTCAGTCACAACATGAAGTACATTTCAGGAATGTACTTTGTAATACATTTCTCAGTGTAACACAAATAAAACTTCTGTAGCCCATCATATAAGTAAAAATGTCTGATGCAGTGTCCTGTCCCATGATCTCATTTATACACCAAGCCTTAAATGTACCAGGTACTTGGAGAGGGAAAGAAGAGCAGCAGCTTAGGATAAAGCCCTTCTCCACAGAATAAAGTGTGTGGGAGCAGGGGTCATTTAGTTGGAGCAGGGCAGAAGGAAACACAGCACATTGGCTCTCTGCAGAGTATTTACATCATTTTGAGGAACACTTCACTCTTCCCTATGGGCCAGTATTGATTACTGGCCTATGTAGCATCAGTATGACCCATGAACCAAATGATGCAGATAGAAAACAGACTGGTATTTGCCAGTAGCTCCATATACCTCTTTGTTGCAATCCCAGCTAAGATGACCATCTACCTGCTCTTGGAAATTGTCATAGTTGTCTTTACAGAGGGGCAAAGACTTTCAGAAGTCTCCTGAAAGACTACACAGCGATTAAAAAATGATTTTCAGTCATACAAATCCAAAGATGCAGTGAAAAACACCCCAGTACTTCAAGGACACCCAGAAGCACCTCAGCTTTGGCAGAAAGAGCTCTTCAGCCTCCAGCTGATGGATGAAGCTGATCAAGTTCCAAAAGCCCAAGCATGTTTCTATACCACGTCCCTCTCTGATCCCCAATATAATTTTATACTATTCTCAAAACAGAGGTACAGGGTCAAATAATCATGCAAGGGTCAGTGATTGCTTCAATCATCTTGATACAACTTGAAGAGCTGCTTCTTCACTTAGCCCATATTGCATTACACAAACACCTCTGTAATGCAGTCTTCACGCAAGGTGAGGGAAGCCTGTTCTCATTCCCTTCTCTGAGAAGGGAATTGTGGCCCAGAGAAGTGATCGTGCCCCTGTGCTCGGCACTGGTGAGGCTGCAGCTCAAGTACTGTGTTCAGTTTTGGGTGCCACAGGATAAGAAAAACACTGAGGTGCTGGATCAGGTCCAGAGAAGGGCAAAGCTGGAAACGGGTATGGAGAACATGTCTTATGAGGAGCAGCTGAGGGACCTAGGGTTGTTTAGTCTGGAGAAGAGCGGGCCGAGGGGAGACCTTATTGCCCTCTACAGATACCTGAAGGGAGGTTGTAGTGAGGTGCATGTTGGTGTCTTTTCCCAGTTGACTGGTGATAGGACAAGAGGAAATGGGCTCAAGTTGCACCAGGGAAAGTTTAGGTTGGATATTAGGAAACTTTTTTTTTATTGAGAAAGTGGTGAGGCCTTGGAACAGGCTGCCCAGGGAAGGGGTAGAATCACCATCCCTGGAGGTGTTTAAAAACACCTAGACACGGCACTTCAGGACATGGTTTAGTGCTTCTAATAATATTTAGTAGACAGTTGGACTTGATGATCTTGAAGGTCGTTTCCAACCTTAGTGATTCTACGATTCTGCCTCAGCAGACACAAACATTTTTCCTGGTGGCATAAGTGCTCTTCAGGAAGGTCAGACAATGTCATTGGGAAACTCTCAAACAAAGCACAGATTGAATTCTAGGTTCTCCTTATCTGGAAGGATGCTGTCAACAATCTAACAACGGCAGTCCAATATACTAAACACTGCCTAGCTGAAGGCAGCTCCATCTTTTCTCCCCCTGCACTTTAGAAGAGTAACTCTGCTCAAAAGTCTGGATAAAGACAGGAGCATCAATCCTCTAAAGACTGGCCTGGCCGAAGAAAAGTCCTTTTTCTCTTCTTCCTGCTACGGAAAGCACCTGTGCTTAAGGATGGATGGGCTGAGTACAGCTCGGTGGGTGAATTCCCTTCAAGGTCCTTCAGGATACCTCAGTGAAGAGCTGGATGCATCAGTGCCCCACTGGTTGGTCCTCTTGTCTGAATCCATCTCTCACAACTTCAGTGGAAAACCAGTGCCAACTGATTAGAGGCAGCTAGAAATTTATCAGATTAGAAAATTTTGATTTGGAAGGGGGAAAAAAAAGGGGGGGGGGTATAAAAAAAAAAAAACGCACCAATTTCATTAATCTCTTTTTCAGGAAAAAAAACAGCTGAAATCATGATCCCCCATATGTAAAAAATTGGCAACACATACTGAAACGCAGCTCCTAGTCCAGGTTATTTGTATATGGGCTTACCTGTAAAAACATTAATCTGAAGGAACACACAATGACACACAATGATTCAAAACTAATTAAAATTCCAATAAGACAAAGGGTTGTTTTCAGTGGCAGCATTTTAATGTTCCTTTTCGTCCTTTTTTTCTGATAGTAAATGACAAAATGGAAAACCACCAACTTCATTTAGCAATTACAACAACAAAATTAATAAAAAGTGGACTGCATGGCAAGGGGGGGTTGGAACTAGATTATGTTTAAGGTCTATTCCAACCCTAAACCATTCTATGATTCTATGATCATGTTTTCCTGTGTTTTTAAACTAACTCAGCACATTGTGGTGCTTTGCAATACTATGGGCAATGATTTAAGTATGGCAGTAACAAGTGTAAAGTAAAACGTTTTCTCATGTAGTATCCTAATTATGGCTGAGTGATGGTCAATATTGCACACAGTTAAATGATTAATTAGGTAAATTGAAATTAGTACAGATTTAAAACAACCTTCCCTGATGAACTCACAACATAAGTGATAAAAGTATTTCACATGAGGATAATAATGTGTCAGGCTAAAATGATGATAATTATACTTTTTACAGAGGATAGCAATGTTTTGTTTCTCCCTCTGCACCAATAAAAGTACCACTGTGCTTTTATATTGAACAAATGTATTTTATTTACACAGATTATTTTCACATAATCAATCATTTGAAACTGAATTTGCTCCTCCTTTTGAATACAAGCCATTATAATAATTATAAGGGGAAGTACAAGCTTGGAGCTTTCTTCAGGTCTTAGAAATTAACGCCTTTGTGCTGTGCTATATGGGCATAGGTGTGTGTGAACATCTCTATTTACAGATATATTCCTAGCAGAAAAATAATGTTTAAATAAGTTGACTCCTTCACTACTTCAATATTGCTATTATGTTTTCACATTGCATATTTGTTGATGTGTATGATCAAAGACATTGGAAGTTGAGGTTTTCACATTCTTTTGTGCTCCAAAGTAAGTTTTATTAAAAAAAAAAATTAAAAAATTGCACTTTTGACATAGAAACATTTTCTCCTGAAAGATCGATACCAGTTTACCTCTTGATTGCAGCTGCAGCAGTAGAGCAGCTCAGTGATGGTGCCTCTCCTATTATGTGCTCTCATTTTTCAGTGTTGCAAGAAAATGTATTTTTACACCACAGCCTAGAAGTTCAGTTCAAGGAACAGGACCCGTGTGCATCTCTTTCCCCAGTACTCCACACCAGCTCCTTTCCCATGGGACACCTTCCTGCTTTTCTCCCATACTCTGTCCCTTTCACAGGAGCTTCATATAGCATTCCCTTCACCCACGGCACAAATGTGTTGCAGTTCTAGAGAAACTCACAATGGATACAACCCAAAGACACACTATCTACTTTCAGGCTGGTGAACACCTTATCGATTTCTTTCTGAGAGGATTTTACATTAATCAAGGTTTTTATGAAGGCAAGCTTCTCTACTACATATGCAACTAATGAAAATCTTCATTAAAGATGTGCAGGTTTCAAAGTTAAGCACTCAAAAGTTAGAAAATGTCTAAATTAGTGTTCCCTTTGCAGCCAAAGTTTACACTGCACATACATACGCATCATGGAACAATCCTTAGCTATTTTTCCCTCTGGTTGTGAGCCAAATAACATATTCCCCTATCCCATCTCCACAGACAGCTGAACTGCTTCTGTTGATTTTTTCCCAAAAAGACTCCCTTCAGGAAGCCACCCAACGTGATTTTTTCAAGGACAAAGTTAATGTTTCATATTTCAGAAAATGCAACCAGTCATACTTAGGGTTCTCATGGAGTCTCACAGATAGTCCCTGTTGCGTAAAAAGGGTAATTTGTCAGAAAATAAACTCCCTTGCATTCCAGCTGGTCCTCAGATATCAGAAGGGCTGGGAGTGGCTAGGCTTAGATTCTGAGTGATGTCCACTTTGGCACTATTAGTCCAGTCACGTTCAGTCTGGCTGAACTACCATGGCACGGATTCACTAATAGGGCACTGTTGATTTGGCACTATTAGTCCAGTCGTGTTCAGTGTATCTGAACTACCACAGCTTGCATCCCAGTCCAGTGGTGTTCAGTCCATCTGAACTAACACGGCTCCAGATTCACTAATAGCCACCTGCACTCCCTGCCCAGTCACTCTCCACAGTACCACACAGCCAGTAAAGATCTGATGGCGCCCGATGAGAGAACCACTGTGACTAGCTGCATGAAAAGTGCAGTTTACTGAGAGCAACAGGCGTACAAGTTCTTTTAGATTGCCAGGGAGAAATACACTGTCTGCAAAGTGTGTATATATATATATATATATACATATATGTAGTATACAGCTGTGTTGAGTTAAAGAGCACCTCTAAAAAGTTTCCAGATTTAAAGTCCAGCTCTTACCCAAAGGCATCCCTAAGGGGGGGAAGCAAGGTTCAGCCCGTCGACTGATCCCAGGAGTCAGAGATGATGTCCACTCCGTCTTGTCCATGATGATGCCTTCCCTAACATCCCCCCTTACCTAAACCATTTTTATAATAAGGTGGAGCTTGAGTGATTCTAGTCATAAATGCCTTTATTATGATTGGTGTAAATTGGTGCAAACTCAGTGAGGGGTGGTCGCACCTTGGAGGTAGGTAGTCTCTGGGCTGGAGGTGTGTTTCAGTATTATAATGACATTATAATGAACAAAGTTTGCACAAAGGACAGTACTTTGTCAAAATCTGGATGACTGTTGGCACGGGGTCACAAACAGGCAGCTTATCAGCTCTGTAGTAACTTCGAGTTCCCATCTCTGTTGTGACTTCACAAGGCCTGGCTGTGGAATCTTCACTCCATCCACCATGCTGCTTGCAAGCAATGTTGCCTAGGGAACCGTTGTGAAATGGATTCTTGGCATACCAGTTGTGCATTACCCCTGAAAGTTTCTCTGCTGTTATACCTTTCCTTATATGTGAAAGATGCTGCAACCTTAATATGATTCTGATTTTTAAGTCACCTCCAGTCATTATTCCACAGTCCCATAGTCAAGGCTGACACCTCTTTGCAAACGTATATAGACAATGAACGTCGTTCAGGAGGACTGAAGGACACAGAATTCATTATGAGCCACCCACTTCCATCCACACCTGTCCCTCTTCCTGGTGTGATGCTTGGTCTTGCCGCAGCTGTGGAGGTCTTCAGGTGTTGATCACTGACAGCTTACAGGGCCATGGGGAGCAAGCACCACACATCTCACGTCACTGGGGCATGGGCATGCACCAGGCATATCAGCAGGATGTGGGCACCAACAGGGAACCTCATGGGGAGGTGAGTGTGTGGCCAGGAAGTGGGCCCCTCGATATGGGCACCTGTGGGTCATCTTATGGCCACGGATTCCTGTTGTCTCCTGGTGCAGGTCCCACCCTGCATGGAGAGCAGCACACTCTTGCACCGCTGCCTTTCAGGTTGTCAATGCGGCAGGCACACGCTCTAGATGGAGTTGCATGGGGAGCTCAAGAAGCCTCTCCTCTGCCCACCTTAGTGACAGGTCTTCTTCTTGTAGAACTGTTGCCGGTGTTCTTTCAGGCGGAGGCGATGGACATGCCTGAGGTGCTTGAGCAGCTGGATGTAGTTGGCCTCTATTTGTCGCAGCAATTTGTAATCGCTGAGGGTGCCGTTACTGGATGCACCATCTGTCCCCATGGAAGACGATGACGCTGTCTGTCTGCTCCCCTGGCAGTGACAGATCCGGGGACACACTGAAATGGCCAGGGGCTCAGGGCTCCCAGAAGAGTCCTGCTCAGCTTGGTTTCCGCTGGAAGAACTGGTGCTCTTACTGGACTGCTGCAGGCTTACTGAGGCTTTCTTGCCCGTGCTGGATTTTGTTTTTTCATCACAAGCCCTGCAGACCTCAGCTGGTGTGGCTCCCTTCTTCACCCAGTGCCATCTCTTCCTGTGGCACTGATCTCGATAGTTCAGCTGTCCTTGAGGTCTCTTCACACTTCTCCAGAGGAGAAGTGTAATCCAGGCCATGAAGAGCACACAGAGGATTCTGCAGGACGTGCAAAGCAGCCAAATCCTGTCCACCTGGGCAAGGTCTTCCCAAAGTTGGCCCAGGCAGGAGGGCAGGACAGAGGCCATGCAATCTGTGCCAGTGGAGGGTTGCTCTGCGTCCTTGTTGAAGATGGTCACCCTCTCCCGGAGCCAGAGCAGAAGGCTACAGAACCCGATGTTGCCTGGCCATTCAGCAGCCCTGCTCTCAGCACTAACGGGAGGTTCCTTCAGTCCCTCAGCAGTGCCTGTCCTCTTCCTGAGCCAGCGCAGAGGGTTACGGAACCAGTTGCTGCCTGGCCATTCGGCAGCCCAGCTCTGAGCTCTGACAGGCAGTTCCTTCGGTCCCTCAGCAGTGCCCATCCTTGGCTTGAGCCAGTGGTGGAAATTAGGAAGGCTGATGCTAATGCTGACCTGCCATTCAGCATCTGTGCCCTCAACACCAGTGGGCATTCCCACCACCCTCACAGTGATGACTGTAGTGCCCCTGACCCAGCCATCAGGGCTGTAGACGCCAAGGGAACCATATAGCAGACCCAAGAGGCAGAGAGCCAGGATCACACAGAGACCCCGGCTGAGCCTCATCGTGGTCTGTCACTTGGAGAAAAACTCCGAGAAAAACAGCGCAAGGTGGCTTGGGATGTCACCCTGAGCAGAGGTTAGGCAGTGGCCACCTGGACCAAGTGGACACCTCACGTCTGCACTCGTGAGTCCTATTTATATGCTGTCAGGTGCTGATGTCACGCAAGGCTCTGTGATGTCACGATGCCTTTCCCCGCCCTCCCAGCAAAACGGCTGAGGTGGAGCAGGGGAGGACCTGCACAGGCGGATTGTGAGGCCTGCCGCTCCCACTGCTGTGCCCACCGGCAGACACCGAACCCAGCAGGGGAGCGGGACTGTGCCCCTTGCTATGGAGTCCTTGTTATGACCCTGCTGCTAAGCTGCGGGCCATGGGCAAGGGGCACCACCACCGCTGGCACCCTTTTTCATCTGGAGGGTGTCGAGGGACTGAAGGCCCCTACTCCTAACCCTTGGCATGCCATCTTGTGGGTCAGGTGGCCACTAGCTGTGGGCAAGCTGGTCATGTACCCACTTGTCCCTCAAACGGGGCTTTAAACTAGGTGCAAAGGGGCAAGGGGATAGAACCAGTCTCTCTAGAGTTGAGCCTAAGGGTGCCATGTCAATGTTTGGGGGTGAAATCAATAGCCCAGCTCAAGTGCATCTATGCCAATGCATGCAGCACAGGCAACAAACAGGAGGAGCTGGAAGCCGTTGTGTGGTGGGACACCTATGACATAGTCACTGTCAAGAAAGGTGGTGGGATGATGCTCATAACTGGAGCGCTGCAATGGATGGCTATAAGCTCTTCAGAAAGGATAGGCAGGGAAGGAGAGGTGGTGGGGTGGCTCTGTATGTTAGGGAGTGTTTTGATTTTGTAGATCTCAACAACTGTGATGGTGTGGTTGAATGCTTATGGGTAGGGATGAGGTCACAGGGGTGTGGAAAAGTAAAAAGACACTTCCCCTTGTTACTTGTTACAGAGCCATAACCGAGGCTCTACTTGCCGCAGAAATGAGCGGAATGCACTTCAGATTAAAGCAGCACTATAATTTATTAAGCAAGAATAACGGTTTAGCTAATGAGATAAAATATAGCGAAGAATCAACTAAGTTAAATGAGATTCAATTGATGGTAAGGTCACTATATTACTTACTATGTTATTTTCCAACTTTCCATTATTTATCTGAAGTCCTGGCTAACTGGGGAGGTCCCAATGGACTGTAGATTAGCAAATGTGGTGCCCATCTACAAGCAAGGCAGAAAGGAGAGTTCAAGTAACTATAGACCTGTTAGTCTGGCCTTGGTACCAGGGAAGGTCATGGAGCAGATCATCTTGTGTGCTCTTACAAGCCCTGTAGAGGGCAACCAGCGGATCAGGGCAAGTCAGCATGGGTTTAGGAAAGGCAGATCTTGCCTGACAAATCTGATCTCCTTCTATGACAAGATGACCTGTCTACTGGACAAGGAGAAGGTTGTGGATGTGGTCTACCTGGACTTCTGGAAAGCATTTGACACTGTTCCCCATAGATTTCTAATAGAAAAACTGGCTGCTCATGACCTGAATGAGAATACGATCTGCGGGATCAAGCACTGGCTAGATGGATGGGCTCAGAGAGTGGTGGCCAATGGTACTAAATCCAGCTGGTGGCAGGTCACGTGGCTCTCCTCAGGGCTCAGTGCTGGGACCGTTTCTATTTAACATTTTTATTGATGGTCTTGATGAGGACATCAGTCTACCATCAGTAAATCCAGAGATGACACCAAGTTAGGCAGGTGTGTCAAACTGTGTGAGGACAGGGAGGCTCTCCAGAGACACTTAGATAGACTGGATCACTGGGACAATGTTAATGGTATGAGTTTCAACAAGGCCAACTGACAGGTCCTCCACTTGGGCTGCAACAACCCCATGCAATGCTACAGGCTTGGGGAAGTGTGGTTGGAGAGCTGTCTCATGGAGAGGGACATGGGGGTTCTAATTGACAAGCGAATGAACATGAGCCAGCAGTGTGCCCAGGTGGCAAAGAAGGCCAACGACATCCCAGCCTGTATTAAAACTAGTGTGACCAGCAGAAGTAGGGAGGTGATTGTCCCCCTGTACTCAGCACTGATGAAGCCTCACCTTGATACTGTGTCAAGTTTTGGGCACCTCAGTACAAGAGAGATATCGAGGTGCTGGAGTGGGTGCAGAGGACGGCAACGAAGCTGGTCAAGAGACTGGAGAATAGATCATATGAGGATCGTTTGAAGGAGCTGGGTCTTTTTAGTTTGAGGAAGAGGAGGCTGAGGGGAGACCTTATCACTCTCTACAACTACCTGAAAGGACATTGTAGAGGGGTTGGTGCTGGTCTCTTCTCTCAGGTTATGAGTGACAGAACCAAAAGGAATAGCCTAAAGCTGAAACAAGGTAGGTTTAGACTAGACACTAGGAAAGAATTCTTCTTGGGAAGAGTGGTGAGATATTGGAATAGGCTGCCCAGGGAGGTGGTTGAGTCCCCATCCCTGGGTGTGTTTAAGCATCACTTAGATGTGGTGTTGGGGGATATGGTTTAGGGGTGAACTTGTAGAGTAGGGTTAATGGTTGGACATGATGATCTCAAGGGTCTTTTCCAACCTAAATGATTCTGTGATCCTGTGATTAGAAGAGACAAGGGTCTAGCCATTTCCCAGCCCACCTACCCTCCCCTGCCCTACAAGGAGTGTCAAAGGAATGAGACAGGATAGGTGACTATGAACATCACAGCTGGACCACAAAGTTAGTTCAGGACTGAGATCACATTGCATAAACCTGAGCCATGAAGTTGCTCATGACACCATCCTGAATGATTTGAATTTACCCTACCTGCCCAATCTGAGATCTGCCTCAGATGCTGTAGATCCTCATTCAGTTGTGCTGATCTGTCCCAGCATGTCCTATTCCCTGCCTGATCTTAAGACAGGAAATGCTTATCTGCTCAGCAATCCTAGCTGCCAGCAATTTATAATCTATATTTCTGCTTGCTCTTTCCTTCCAGGTCGAGCATTCAACATTATATTGCTCTTTCATATCCATAGCAAACTAACAACCAAGGACAGGCAGGTTTCTTCAGCCATGTGAACTGTCCCACATAACACAGACTAATAAGAGTATTAGATTACATGAAGAGGACTTGCAAGCAAATCTTATCTCTCTTGCAATTATTAAATCTACTATTAAGTAATGTGATTGAGTATAATTTGTATGATACAGCTTTGATGTGTGATTAAATATAACTCCAGCATTTTAATTCCACTGGAATATAGAAGCAAATAGGCCAGTTTTACCACATACTTATCTCTTTCATGTTCATTTGAACCACGTGCATTTATTATGACACAATTTCCCGAACGAATGCAAAGTCATTTCTTGAATGCCTTTGCAACATGCAGCCCTGCCTTGTACAGCTTCACTCTGCATGGACACTGCTGCTGATACTCCTGCTGTGGTATTTGAAGTCAGATAAATTACCACTCCACTGCACACTGAAGCCTGAAGTGTTGGCGTGCCCCTAAATTGTTTGGGGTGTTTGGTTTTCTTTTTCCATTAAATGCTTTTTATTTCCATCACTGCGAGAACAGAAACAAAGCCAAGGCTGAATCTTTCTGAACATTAAACATGCTTCCCTTGTTTTAATTGTCATTTAAAAGCATATTAATAGCTATCTACATACCTATCTTTATTGTACTAGCTCAAATGAAGTAATTTCTTGCCTTTAACAAATTATTTCAAAGCAGGTAAAAGATGTCTAAGTCCCTACTTTAGAAAGCACAGCTGTGGCTTGGGCTTATGCACACTGCTGGCAGCAGTCAGACAGCATTTTGCTAATGACATCCAGATAAAGGATTCTCTTCTAGCTCCTTACAGCTTTCACAGTTTGGACTCTGAACTTTTAAAAACTGTTGTGACACAAACTGAGCTCTCCCTCCCAAGAAACCACAACTTCAGCAACTGAGATACAAGTCTGAAATGTATTCAATAGCTTTACCATCAAGGCCTGAGAAATAAAGATTGCTCTGTGCACCAAATGTGCTTCCTGCATAGCACACCATTGCCACAGCTCGTGCTGAGGAGGCAAATTTACTCTGATGGAAGTTGGATGTCAAAGGAGTTATCTGGCCTTTGGAGCCTTAAAAATACAGCCCTCTGTTCTCTGAGGGCTTTTGCATTTTGACTATGAAAGCTCATAGGGCTTTCTGTGGCTGAGTTTGCATCATATTTAAAAAATGAAAACCACGTGAGCTTCTTTGTCTATTTTTACTGCTGTAGCATTAAATATCTGTATAATGTCATAAGTAGGTTTACCGACATATAACTGAAAGCAAATCTCTTTATCTTCTCACCAAGAACAGTGACACTAAGCTGATGTGTTTATCATTACAAAAAAAAAAAAAGGTATCCATGGCTTCAGTGCCCAAATATATTCCTGAAAGCTCAAGAGAATCAAAAGTCCCATTTGTTTGCAGATTAAAAAAAAATAAAAGAAAGGGGGGAGGGGGAAAAAAGGGGGGGGAAAGAAGGGGGGAAAAAGAAAGGGGGAAAAAAGGGGGGATGGGGGGAAAAAGAATAAAAGAACCCCAAAACATGGCATCACCACAGAGAACAGCTCTTCAATTTCCACACCAAGTAACAACTGGAAAAATAGCATCAACTGTATTTTAGACAGTTTGACTTCTGAAGTGTAATGTGAAGTTAGAGTTCACGTAAATCTTTATCACACCTTTCAGGTTATTTCAGTAAACCTTTTTTTTTAATTATTAAAATACAATTAAAATAAATGAGAACTAGATGTCAGTAAAATGAAATAGTTCTAAGGAATTCTCAATAGTGCCTTCTAAACTCATTCTACATCTACTGAGTATCACCAGATTTACATAATAAATCTAGAGAAACTGCAAAGATCTTGATAAATATTTGTCACATCTCTGTGGCTGTAGGGAATTTTTAAATATAAAAAACATGTTAAATGTAAATAAATTGAGTCCTATCCAGTAAAACAAAGTGGGTAGAGTCAAACAAAGGGGCAGAGCTTCAAACTGTAAATGTACATTTTTAACGGCACCCAAAGAAACAGGCAGAAAACCGTGGAGCTTGTGCAATGTGATTTTTTTTTTTCTTGCAACCCCCACATCATTTTGGTAAATAGTTTGCTAATTGCAGCACATTGCCTCACACATATTTTTGCACATATACAGAGTTATTAGCCAACAGTGAACAAGTTTTGCATAAATTAATCATCAAAGGGTGGGGGGAATCTACTTGCTTATCTTCCCCACATAAGCAGAAACTTTCCTGATAAGCACAGGTGGAATAGAAACCCAACTAATAAGGGTAAGCCCTTCTCATGTGAGTTGAAAAAGTCACACAGACCCTCCTTACCTCTTGATGGCAGAACTTGAACATACTGTTTCCAGAAGAAGTGATGTTACTGGGCATTGTTGTTTTAACCCTATTTATCTCAAGGCTGAGAGACCTGAGGCTTTTTAGTCTGGAGAGGAAAAGACTGAGAGGGCATCTAATTAATGTCTCTAAATACATAAGGACTGGGTGTGAAGAAAGCAGGAACAATCTCTTTTCACTCATGCCTTGGGATAGGATGAGGGGCAATGGATTCAAGCTCAAGTACAGGAAGTTCCATCTCAACGTGAGGAAGAACTTTGTTACTGTAAGAGTTGTAGAGCACTGGAATAGACTCCCCAGAGAGGGTATGGAGCCTCCTTCTCTGGAGACTTTCAAGACCTGTCCGGATGCATTTCTGTGTGATCTGCCCTGGTTTTGTCTTGCTCTGGCATGGGGGCTGGACTCAATGATTTTCAGAAGTCCCTTATAACCCCTACCATTCTGTGATTCACACATCTCTATCTCATGCAGGCCACGTGGTTGGGGACTGTAATTTCCACTTGAGGCATTAGAGCAGAACCAGCAGACAAGTTGCACTTATGGAAGTTGCAGTGTGAGTCATCACTGTGGAGTAGCTGTGGGATCATTCACTGCAGCTCACAGGGAGTGTAACTTATCCCTTAGGTCACAACAAGGCACTCAAAACCAGCAGCAGAGTTTACTGCAGTTTGAAAAGATGCTGGTGATCAGCTTTTGGAGAGTGACCGCTATCATTTCTCATTTTCTTTGCAAGCAGTAAGAAATGTTTGTTAATAGTGGGGAAGGAAAAAAAAAAAAATCTGAAATTTTCTCGGAAAGGTGACAGTTACAATGCCTGTCCTCATTGACTTGCACAGCAGACAGGCAGAGAGAACAGCACCTGCAAATTTGCAGTACTAAGAACACAGCATATTGCATCATATCTACTCTTCTGACACGTGCAGTTGACTGACAGTGGTCCTCTGTTCATTCTGTTGGAGCTCAGTATTTCTGCATTACTTCTCATTCTGAAGGGCATGATACATTGTTTTTTGCTGCTAAGTACTTATGAACAATACAGCGGCGGAGATGAGCATTTCATAGTCCCAAAGATAAGCATAGAGATGGACAGCTGGGGGAAGGAACTGGGCTATCGAAGCATACCAGAACTGGAATGGTGTAGCTTCTTGTTACTTCTACCATGAATTCCAACCACCACCACAGAAAATGCAAAGCAATTAAAAAGGGGAAGAAAGAGGCAGAAAAGGTAGAGACAAGATGAAAAAATGGAAATTACAAGATATGTCAGCAATAAAAGTATGATTAAAGTGCTAGGGCTAGCTTTTCCTCTCTTTATTGATTTCTTTTCCTAATAGTTTATTCTGTAGTAGGTTAGAGTTACAAACTAAGCTAAATGAGTCCCACTTTTGTACACAATGAAATGAAAAACAAGTTACTTCCATACTGGGTGGCAGAACATAACATCAGAAATACCAGCAGAAATAACCCAGACCTGCTTTGATTTTTCTTCCAATTCACAGAAGTAGAGATACTGCTTCTCACACAAAATGCTAATGTCCCCTGAATTTCTTCAGACTTTTTAATACTGTGTTCCCACCTCTCTTTGAGGCTGCTACACATGAGACAAAGTCCTTGACACAAAATCACTGACCACATTGCAGGCTGATTTTATTAAATCAGAATGGGCTCAAGAACTAAGGAATTCATCTTCTGCTCCTGAGGGCCATACATACCTTCCATACACACTTGTTTGAGAGGTTTCCTTACTTCACCTGCAGGTGGCCATTCAGGCCTGAGGTAAATGGGAAAATTTATAATTGGTTATTGCTCTCAGGTGACCTCAATTTCCCTGAGGAATAAGAGTCTTGAGAACAGTGTCTTATTGGAGCTGCCCTCTAGTTAGCAAGTTCTCACAAAGCTGTACTACAAGAGATTTTTTTTTTTTTTTTTTTTAATTCTACTACAGGATTGATTTTTTCCTCCCTTTTCACAATAAAAAGAATCCATATTCAGCTCACCATCCGACTTCAGGCCAATCTTTCTTGTACTGGACAGAGTATAAATAAGAAGAGATTTCATCTACCTCAGAAACTACAGAATGAATCAGCTGATGCTGGAGGCTTGCAGGGCTTTTAGCAGCTCCACCCAGCTCCCAAGGACACAGGCATACCACACCAGCTGGGCTCAACAACATCTCCCACTCCCAAAGGGCTTTCACAGGCTGGTCAGCAACACTGTTGAAGCATCACATCCTGACTGCAGGAGCATCACCCAGAGGAATGTGAGGAGCACTGACAAGTGGGATTTCTCTGGGGTCTTTCTGGAGCAATAAACAGTGTAAAATGGATAGGGAAATATTGCTTATCACCTGGTGAGAGCACAATCGCAATGAATGACTCTTCTGGCTGGGAGTCTGCTGGCATGTGTATGACATTATCATATAACCCACTTCATATGCTTTTCCTTGTCTCCAGACAAGGTTTTTTCCTTGTTTGGATATATGGATTAAGATACAGACTAAGCTCATCCATTCAAGCCATGGTGCTGGACTCTGTTAAAAGCTGTTCTGAAAATGAAGGAGGCTACATCTGTAACTTTACCCATCTGTTCTTTGCATAATTTCCTTGAAAATAAATACACCAGACAATAACACACTTGAGACTTTTACCATTTTTGAAGTTATACTCGCTTGGTTTTGTCAGCCAGGATTTTTCCAGGTGTTTTGTGATCTCACTTAACATCTCCAGGATCCAAGCCTCGCATTAGCACTGAGATCAGACTCAAACAGGTACTTAAAATAGTTTAACTTCATTTTTGAGCTCATTTTATTTACATGTCCCAAGCCTTTCCTATGGAAGAAAACAAAAAATGCATGCAAATAACAATTCTGAATGTCATCGGCAATGCCTGATCTATTTTAAATTATGCTTTATCATATTTCACTGCTGAACATTTACACTGCAAAATTATTCTAATTCCATATTCCTACGGAAAAAAAAATGCAGTGCACAGACATGTGCACCCTGGGTTGAGTCCCCTGTTATTCACTCCACTGTCCTGAAATTAAAGTGGCATTTCTAGTTTTCATAGCTGAGGAGGCAAAACGAACTAAGCAAAACATGGCAGTATATGTGACCGTACAGCACTAATTACTACACTGGCAGGAGCCACCAGCATGCACGTAAACCCTAACAAGACTTTGACTCAGGATGTTATTTTTTTATATATTACCACCCTATGCTCAGTACATTTTCATGAACTACTAACATTTTAGCACGAGCAGGACTATACACAGCACAAAACACTGACTGAAAATGAGTGTATATGATATTGACATAGTAGATGATATTCCATTATCAGTATAGAAGTAATTGATTTGGGCCTTTAGTTTTTTCCCCTTTATCAAAATATCATCCTCTCAAATTAATTACAGTGACTTGGATAATTCTTATTAACAAAGACATATGTAATTTGTGAGAATAATCCTTGCTTAACAACAGCAAAAAGCACAGTTTCTGCTTGATGACCTAAAGTGTTTTACAAAGGAAAGTAACTTTTTACATATGAATGATGCTAACTTTAACTTGACCTTTGCTTTTCCTTTGTTTGAAAACTGAAATATTTGAAATAGTTTGGAAGAGTTCAGGGAAGAAACCTGGTCCTCCTATATATATTTGCAAGCCATTTAGTGCATTCCTTTGAGATCACTGACAGCATATAAACTATTTCTTGGGAAATAAAGTATTTCCATATATACCAGCCAAACATGGTGAAATGTAAACATTTATTTGGGAGATAAATGAAGCAGCGAGTGATATTTTGTGGGATTAACTTGCGTTCAGGTTGCAAGTTATTTGGTAGAAAGAAGTCTTTAAAAAGATAGATCCAGTCATGCTGGAGCCATCACTACCACCCAGCTCTGCCTTTCGTGTCTCTGAACCAAATATAGGACTGAAACATGGAAATCCAATGAAGAAATTGCTTCAGATTACAAAGACCTGAATTTGTAACTGATAGTGGGGTTAAGAGGGAGATGACCACTAGCTGAGTTCACCTCTTAGCCAAGGAGGGGAACCAGTTACCACCAGTTACCTCTCGCACTGGCAGAGCCCACAGCATCCTGCCTGCCGGCACTTCTTCACAAACTGCACGGCTGCGGGTGGCACCCCGGGGAACGTCCCCTCACCGCCTCTTTGCTTCATCCCTCGGGGCTCCTTTTCTGCGGGGAGCTGGGGGGTCCCAGCTGGTGACCTTGGCATGTTCATGCCTCGGTCGGAGTTGCTGCTGCTCCACCCATGCCCCGTCAGCAGCCGCCAGCCCCTGGCACAGTCGAGCCGCTTGTCCCAGATCCTAAAAGTCCCCCCCAAAAGAGCTCCTTGGCAGCCCTTTTTGCCACCATTCCCTTCCCCCGGTGTGGACTGGCCTGAACTGGAGCTGGTCTTCTTGGTGAGGTTTAGGTTAACGTGCTTCCCCATGAGATTACAACATTCTCCCGCCGTGAGGATTTCCTCAGTGATTAGTCAGAAATGAGATTCGTTTTCTTACTTGCCTGCTCTGGAGACAGCAGTAAACCAGCAGCTCCTGACTGCTTACACCATCAGTGACCCTCTAAAGAGATCACCAGCGCTAACTAAGCAAACTGCCTTATTCTCCTCACCTGGCAGTGCTCGGATCCTCGTGTCAATCTGTCCCATTGCCTTTTTTATAATCTCATATTCCACAAAACACAAAATTTCCTAATCATACAACACAGCACGTTTCCCGCTCTCCCTTGAGATGAAACATGAGGATAATCAAATCACTGATGGTGGTAACAGATCCTTGGGTGACTGCATCCTGAGCTGCCTTTGCATGCTACCATGCCACTGGAAAAGACAGAACATCAACAGCAAAATTCACATTTTGTTCAGGATTCAGAGAGTCTGTGAAACTAGTCAAATTCTGTGTAATGTGTTGGCACATAGCTGAATAAAGAAGCTGTAATTTCAAATACCAAACTGACCTGGCTCCATTTTTATTTATTTTCTGAGCATGGATGCTCAGAACTTGACCGTGTCTGCCTTTTAGACCACCAATGGCACTGGGCTGCTCGTATGATAATGGTGTACCCACACCGGCACCTCTTACTTGAATTCTCACTCTCCTCCTCTCTAACTTCACAGCTGATACCACACATGTGAATGGCAGTGGCTGGCTTGAATCCAGTGTGAGCTTTTTTGTCATAAGAAGTATTTTTAACAACTTCAGATCTTTTTTTTACACAAAAATGTAACTCTAAATATACAGTTTGATGACTTTAATGAGGCTTTGCAATTTACATTCAATATGTGTTAGTACACAAAATATTAAAAATCACATATACATATAAACTTTTTTTTGTTTTACAAGTCAACCAGTACGGGCTACGCAAGCTACATTTATTCACATAGCAAAACAGAACATTGACAAGCTTCACGCACCGATCAAATACGTCAACAATTTACAGACTGACATGGTTTTGCAGCTGCTAAAACAACAATCTTACATAAAGAACAAATAATTTATGTCAACAGATATACTGGCATCACATTCTATGGAATGCAAAAGGCAAACTGAGCACTGACTGAACAATTCCAGAGTTCAGCAGAACCCATGTGAAGCAACAGTGCGGAGCTTATACCAGCATCAAACCTGTCCATGGTTTATCAGCTCTGTGACTGAGAAAATAAACCCCATACTTTAGGGTAAATGAAGCCATTTAATTTCATTACAGGGTTATTTAACCCATTTATTTTTCCACCTTTTTAAAACAAAAAGGAAATAGCTTAGAAAAAACCAAAACCAACAAACCAAGCAATACGAAAACAAACGAACAAGCAAAGAAATATTTAAACATTTGGGGGTTTTATTTTCTGACTTAAACTATTCTCACATATAATACAAACTTGTAGCTTGTGAATAGTTTTGGTCCTTCAGACCATCTTCTTGGTGAATCAGCTTTTTATCTACTTTCTCCAAATACACCAACAATTCACTATTGTAGTTATTTGAAATGAAGTAGGTAAAAATAACATAGACACCTCTATCTTTAAAAACATCCCTCTGTTACAAAGTCTGTGATACTTTATTTTTTGCTTCTTAACAGAATACCGTCACAAAAAAACAAAGCTTGTTTTAGCAGCATTAAAGGTGAAGGGCCTCCTGTGGAAAGTCTTAGAAAC
The DNA here is from genome assembly GCA_025345505.1 of Todiramphus chloris collaris. NCBI lineage: Eukaryota > Metazoa > Chordata > Aves > Coraciiformes > Alcedinidae > Todiramphus > Todiramphus chloris. The sequence continues at coordinate 20,750,398 of JANVCC010000034.1, forward strand.
TTTCTGGTACCTTCAAATGTACTGAATGCTCTCAGCTCTTCAGACACAGACACAGATACTGCAAAAACCAAGCATGCAGTTTGCTTTCACCAACCAAACCAGGCTCCCAGTGCAGTTCCCTGTAGAGGTGCTCATTTGGTCACATATATTTCTCATGAGACGTGTGGCCTTTTATGAATGAAGCAGATGCACCTCACAAGCGTTTCAGTATATGCATTAGGGGAACTCTTCAAGAAACTTCCTTCCATCTGAGGAAAAATAAACCTACTCCTTTTACAGACTGACCACAGCTTGATGCCTCTTAGTTTCAACAGAATTTGTTGAAAGGACTAAAAACTCACAAATAGATCTGAAAATATAAGCGTAAGCAAGCTGAGCTTATCTGCTTCTGTGTTCCCACAGGGAACCTCATGTTTTGTCAGTGATTTGAAAGTAACAACTGATGCAAAAAAACCCCAAAGTTTGCACCTTTCCCAAAAATTCATGGAACAGTAAATAATTAAGAGGTCAAGTCAATCAATCAACCAACTCACATCATTTAACAAGGTGGGCACAAGAAAAGTGTCTTTTACATATCCAACTGGAAAATTCAGTGCCTAGAAGTAAAGAATATCCTTATGGAAAGGATTCGTGACACTAGGAAGCAGGGACTCTGCAAAGCATTGGGGGTTAAAATCACTGGTGGATAAAATCTACTCCTTTTAAAAATCACCCTGGAGATTACATTCACATTTGAATGTGTTCTTAAGAAACCTGCTGAGGTAAAGGATTTGGTGGGGGATATTCTAAGGAATATTCACTGCATACTTCAGTACCTGGAAGGGTGAAATACAGGACGATTTATCATTCTGTCAGTTTTGGAAGGGATGTATTCCAGAGGGGATTAAAACATTCAAGAGCATCTTTTGGAGCAGCAGTATCAAACTGGTCAGCAACAAGAGCAAACCATTCACAATTTAAAATAAGTGCTAAACCACTGAGCCTTGGAATTCATTTTAAGGTTCTGCCTGTGTACAAGCATTGCCTCCACCACCTCTTCCCATGTCGTATTTAACTTCATTGCCCTGTAGAGCTGAGAGGCTGTAGGTTTATTTGTTTGGAACTTACAGGTGACTCAGATATTGCTGCAACCTTCAAAGAATTCTTGATGGAGCTGAGTTCCCACATGTGTAAGTTTATGATGTGCACACCACAACATCCCCTTGTGATCTTGTACAGATTTTTAAGTACGGCTTTCCGGAGGAGAATGTACACCCAGGGATCTAAAATCTGATTCCACGTTGCCATTCGGAGAGCAAAAAGTATTGTTTCACAGGTCTCCTTTGAACGACTCTCATTTATCCCAATTCTGGCCATTGTCACCTGAAAATGGAACATTTTGAAATTATACATCAAAAACATACAATGAGAGAGCATGTAAATGACTGAAATTATTTCACCATCATCTCTAATCTTTATATACTTTCAGGCATGTAACATTTATCATCCTAGACATCCTCTTAATAGTTTTACATAGGACATACATGTGTCTCTGCTGAACCACTTTGGCTGAACCTTCAGCAGAGGATGGAAATCAGCCAGAAAATACCCTCCAAAACCAGGGATTGATTTGAGCAAGGAAAAAAAACTTACCCATAATTTAGGCTAACAAAGTATGCCAAGACTGTTCCAGGGATGGATTTTTTTCAAGGATAGAAGCCACTGGTAGATTACAACATTTTCATGAAAGGCATTTAATTTTTCACGTTTTCCATGTTAAAGTTCTGCATAAGGAATACAGCACCTTGATTTCATCAAGATTCACCAGAGGTTTTAGAGTTTTCTAGGAAAATTGAAGGCATGATTCCAAAGGCCACCGATATCCCTCCTCTTGCCAGCAGAAACACAGGGTTCCCCTCACCTGTGGAGGTGCTGCACACAGAAAGACCTCCACCAGCAACAACTCTGCTGGAGCCAAGTTTCACATGGTTGGAGGCATTAATAGTCCAGCATAACTCAGCAGAACAGCTTCTGGCAGAGGATACCCCAAGAGATACACCAGGACAGTAGGTTGTGGCTGGCCTCTGCTTTGCAGAGCTGCAACTCTAGGCTTTGAAACACCAGCCCTAGCAAAACATACCACTGGGGCTCCTGCCCTGCAGAGCCCTCCTTTACAGGCTTTCTGACACTCAGGTTTTGTAATCTGAGTTCCTGTGAAGAAATCCTGACTCTGTAAAGCCATGAATCTGCCAGTGGATGGTAAATTATCTCCCTCTATTTCTAATGTTAAAAGCACACACAGACTTTTTTTTGGTAGAAAGATGAACTGCTGTAAGGCTTTCAGTTCTGAAGCCTTGAAAGTGATAGTTATTTAACTAAAAAAATAGGGTATTTTACAACTGATGCTTTGAGTGCACTGATTAATTGAGTAATGACAGGTAGGTCAGTCTGTCTGAGTGCAGAGGGTCATACTTCCGCAAAGATACACTGGCAAAAAAGCAAACAAACAACTCAGAACTAAAATATAATAATGAATGAGAAGAGAAAACTCAGAATCACAGAATGTCAGGAAGGGACCTCAAAAGATCAGCTAGTCTAACTCCCCTGCCAGGGCAGGGGCACCTAGATAGAGCAGGATCACCTACTGCTCAAGATTCCAGTGAATCTATTTTACTCCTTTTTAAATGCTTCTCTGTATTCCAAGGCCCTATCTATAGCTCGAAGGGCACCACATCTGAGTATAAACTTGAGTTGAACAGAGTGAATGCATAAAAGGAGACTGTACTTGCTTCATTAAGCATTTGATCAAGTGTTACTGTATGGACAACTATGGCAGCAGAGAAGAGAGCCCCTAGGAACATTTCTAAGGAAGCTGGTAAGACTGGCAGAAGAACAGCTGGGAACCAGTGTGAGGAGGAGGAGCAATGTCTGAGCACCAAGCCAATGCAAACACTTACAAACGAGTTCCCCGAATCTGGTTTTCACCCTACAACCACTGGGCACATTGTGACATCAGCAGCCCATTCAAACGTGGACAACTCCTTTGGCTTTTACATGGGCTGTTTCCTCAGGGCAGTCCTACATTTTATTTATTGGAGGTCCAATATCACAAGTCAAACTCAGAGGAAATTGTCCTGACTCATTCAAGTAGGACTGGGCAGCAAATGACTTCACAGCAGGGCTCATAGACCCACGTCCTTCTCCAACAACACCTGACTACATACAGACATGCAGCTTCCTAATCTGCTTCTTGATATATTTCAAACTTCCATTTGTTGTTCTTCTCTCACATTCTGCAAAGTTAATAGGTGCCAAATCCAATGCAATTTTCATGCCCGGAAGATGAAGCAGTAGGTGTTGCCAACTAGGAAAAGTAGCTCCATCCGGATTTTGTAAAACTATTATTTTCTCACATGTCACCTAGCAAAATTGTGAGACTCTTTTCCATTCACTACTAATTGCATCTAAGTGAATCCCTTCATTTGCTGTTCAGTTTGATGGCTCAACATAAAGTAGGTGTGTTTTGATTATGGATTTACATAAAGTAAATCAGGACAACAAGGAAATTTGATACATAATTTTCTGGATTCTGATACTTGTAGAATCTTCATCCAGAACATTTAAGTCACCTCTTCTGAATAGTGGACATGCAAAAAATAGTATATCTGAAGTAGCAAGTAAAGCTTAAGTACATAGCTAAATGCCTAAGCAATTCATCTGTGAATCCCTGCATTGGAAATAATAAAATAAAATCCGCATTATCTACAAATTTTGTTTCATAAAGCAGGAATTTTGTAGCCATACTAATATTATTTGGGACTGTTAATTAAACTGAAATTAAACAAATTAAAAAGTAGAATTAAATTAAAATAAAATCAAAATTAAATTAAATAATATTTCCTTCCTTGTATCACTAAACCCAATATAAACTGGTATCACAACTTCCTGAAGCTCTGAGAAGTTGGAATTTTCATATAGGTTTGGACTAAGACAGAGAACCTCAGTCCAACACCAAGCATGAGCAATTTTATCCTAAAAAAGCTTGTGGCAGAGCAGTAATAGTGACAGACATGTTACCATTCATGAAGATTCAGCAGTAGAACTCAAAAAAATTAATCCCCAGCTGGTAAATACTACATGTCACTCATGACATTTTCTAATATCTTTAGAAATGTAAAAATCCAAGTAGCGTTTTGCTGAGTTATACAATGTTTATATGAACACAGCTGTAGTACATCTCCCTGGTTTGCAAAAAAAGTGACATTTTCACTTGGTGTAACTAATACAGTTCAAACTTCCTTTAGGAAAGTAACTGTGAAAGCGTAACTGCAAATGTGATTTTTTTTAAACCAAGGCTGCCTGCTTTTAAAATACCAAGTTACTCTGACTCATATTAGTCCTTGATGGTTTAAGAAAAGGCCTGAGAATTCCCTGTCCCTAAAAATAAGTACTGAGAAATCAAATTTGTGCCAAGCGAGTACTTGACACAACACACTGAACTCCTCCATCCTTTTTGTCCAATTTTAGGTTTCACTAAAACCAAAGCCCACTTTTGCAAGGTCCAGGAAATCTAATGGAAAAGTTTTTGACTTCTACAATTTTGCAGCTGGCAGGTAGCACCAGAGAACTGCCATCTCCCTTAGGGACAAAACTCAGTGCAACACAACGAAAAATGATGCTCCAAAGCTTCACACCACTTTCCAAATATAATCAGTGTGACTTTAAGTTCCCTTCCAATTGGATCTCAATTATATGAGAACAACTAATAAGATAAATGACAGTAGTGCTTAGTCACATTCCTGTTAGTACTCAAGGACAGTCAGTCAAAACAAGCCGCCTACGATAGCTCCAACAACAGCTGGTTAGGAAATGGCAAACTGTAATGCTACTTTGATGCATTTCAGCACGTAGGCTAAATTCAGGTTCTAACCTTGACTTCAAGAACTCAACACAGTGACCAGCAGATTGACAAGGAAAGCAGAGCAGACCTTCTTCCTCTGAAGCTCAGACTTCAGGCGCCACTCCCCTGAGGGAAATCTGTAGACCCTCTCAGACCTCTTCCTCTTCAGAACAAAACAAAAAAAAATACATCATCATTTTGAATTTCCAGAAGGTTTTGGAACTTCCATTATTCATACGTGTTACAAAGAAGCCTCAGACTGATACAGGCAAGAGCTGATAGATGATAACTTATAGTACTCTATAAACACAAACTTTAAAAAAAAGTTTGCAAAAGAAGGGGAGCAAGATATCAAAAGGCATTTTTTATCTCCTCAGAGCAAACACTAGAAATGAAACATTGACAGCAAATTGCCTATAGAGATACTGCAGTATATAAACTAAGCAATTGTCGCAAACAAAGCTGAGTATGCTTCATTTTATTTTTTATGTGACTACATAAGTCAGTTTCAAAGGGCTTCCAAGAAAAATATGTAGCACTTCTGCCATCAAAATGTTAGTACACACACTGTACTACTTACACCACATACTGCTTTTTATGTTAAAGATCTGCAATGTGTTTTTCCCCTTGTTTTTCCTTTCCCTTTTTAAAAGAAAAACATGAACCATCCCTTCAACTTTTATATATCAGATGATCATTTGGCCTAGCAAGCAAATTTGAACCAATCATAGTGATTTTATTTAAAATGTGTATTTAAAAAAGGAATCAGAGAAGACAAAATGCGTTAGCAAATTTTCCTCCACACTGAAATCCAGAAGGTACTTTTAAGGGGATATGTATCACTTCATCTGTAAAGCTTTGCAGGATCAGCTCCTGACGAGTAAAACAAGGGAGTCCCCTCTTCTCTCATGTACACACCTGTGAAAAAATAATAATGCCACTAAAAATTAACAATGGATCCACTGTTTCACTGTTCAGTTGGGGCAAAACCTGTGTCTACCTCACAAAATCAGGTTCTAGTCCAAAACATGTAAATCAAGGATAGCACCTACTCCCTGCCATGATACGCATCCTTCAATATGCAAGTTTACTAGTTATCCTGTTAAAGGCAGATAGTGTGAAAAAGACCTTTCCCCTGTCAGGATCTCTCTCTCGGGAAACACAGAACCCAAATGAGAAACAGATAGAAAAGATGTGGATGACCAGAGGTAGCTGAGGTTACAGAAACATTCTGTAGAAGTTTATTTAGCCTCCATGTACTCCATATTTGTCCCTCCTTATAACGGAGCTGTATAAACCTGTTGAAGGTATTGTAAAGCTAAAGGCACTGAGAGCTCAGAGATGTTCCCTGCTTCATGAACAAGGTACCATTCAGGATATGTGTGCCTTTTCCACATTGGCAAGACTGAAGCCTTGAACCAGTACATCCAAGCACCCCCTGAATACGTAGGGCAGAGATTCTCCTCCCCCTCTACTCTGCCCTGGTGAGACCATACCTGGAATACTGTGTCCAGTTTTGGGCTCCTCAGTTCAAGAGAGACAGGGAGCGAGTCCAACAGAGAGCTACGAGGATGATTAAGGGACTTGAGCATCTCCGCTATAAAGAATGACTGAGAGAACTGGGGCTGGTTAGTCTTGAGAGAAAAAGACTGAGTGGGGATCTTAGTTTATAAATATCTGAAGGATGGGTTCAAATGGAAGAAGACAATCTCTTTTCTGTAGTGCCCAGTAATAGGACAAGGAACAATGGGTACAAACTTGAGCACAGAAAGTTCCACATCAACATGAGAAGAAATTTCTTTACTGTGAGGGTGACAGAGCCTGGAACAGGCTACCCAGAGAGACTGTTGAGTCTCCCTCTCTAGAGGCTTTCAAGACCCACCTGGATCTGCTCCTGGGTAATCCTGCTCTGGCAGGGGGGGAGTTGGACTCGATGATCTTCAGAGGTCCCTTCCAACCCCCACCATTCTATGATTCTATGATCTCACATCAACTGAACGCCAAAGAAGGGCCCACAGTGCAACAACACTGCAGACATGACACTAAATTAATGCTCTGTGGGTGTTTGCTCAGCTCTGTCTGACCTCACCTTATGATCCTTCCTCACTGAGGCTCTTCAGTTCTTTTGAGCTTTCTGCTCTCCTCACACAGGATTCACAGTCTATTGCACTCCATTACTGTGCCATTAGAGTTGAGTGTGGCATTCTCACCAGATGTGTATTTATAGCTTTATGAAAAATATAGATAGATAGCAGTATACAGTCTGAATAAATATTTGGAAACATAATTTGAAATTAGATCTTTAGGTATGTGAGAATGTCAAAATTACTGAAAAAAATGTGAAGTGCCACAATGGTATACTCACTGTTTATCTTTTGTTAACTGCCTTTGGCATTATCATGCCCTATACAAGGCAGAAAGGCAATTATGAAGCCTCATAAACAGGATGATATTTGTGTGTGTGCATAAGCTCCCAAACATTAACTGAAAGTGCAGCTTTCATTTTCTGTCAGCTTTCCCCTTAGACAAAATCTATTTGCATCTGGTTTGAAGCCTGGGCTTGAATGAAGGTCACCTCTCTTTGTTTCTTCAAAGGAATCCAAGTATTTCTATCTGGGATTTAATTTTTTTTTTTCCCCTTTCCTTTTCCTTGCCTTTTTCCGTTCCTTTCTCCTTTTCTCTCCTTTTTCCTTCCCCCTTTCCCTTTCACTCTTTCCCTCTTTCCTTTCCCTCTTTCCTTTCCCTCCAATGTAGAAATACTTCAGCTCAACTAGCTGGCAATGTAATTACTCTCACAGCTTAATCAGTTAGCTCATTTGAAAGGAAAGCAGAAATGGATATAGAAGATTTTAGCATTGAAAACAGTAGATGACTTACTTCATAATGAAAAGACACAGTGTCAAAGTCTAATCAACAACCTGCTTCCTGAGCCACTTGTTTTACAGTTACAGTCTGCTTCCATATAGCAAGGCATGTACTGCTTCCTAACAACACGGCCTGTAACAAAAACCTCTTGTACAAAAAAATCCATTCTACAGATAAAATTAAAATATTCTTTACCCACCAATGTTGAGATAGACTTTACAGGACAACTGCCAGACCTCTCAGGGCCAGAAAACACCAGAGTACTTCTAATGCTGCATAATAAGGACCATCCTCAGAAACACAAACTAAGCAAATAAATGTTTAGGGATGTAAGGACTACATATTCAGGATCCATTTATTCTTCTCTCACTAACACCCTACAAATACCCAAAGAAAGAATCACAAATAACACATAATACTGGGGAGCAAGAAAACTGTCTGAATACAGAGAGAAAGAGACAATACACAGACAACCTGGAAGAAAAAGGAGCTGAAAAGGTCTGCAATTATAGAATTAATTTATCTTTTAATTACTTATGCACCAGATCAAATCAAAAGCTTTGAACTGTCTTTTCAAAATCACCACATTCACTCTGCCTCATTATTGAAACCATCTTCCTCTGTCTTTACATGATACAGATTCAGTAGCCAGAAGCAAAACTTCCATCTTCAAATGCAAGAAAATGTTCTTCTATAGGGAATGCAGGATCTGCCAGTTCTTACCTGGCCATTTTTTTAAATACGCTCAGATTTTTGTTTTGTTTTGTTTTTGATTTTTGTCTAAGAAGCTGAGAATTAGGATGAATTCTTTACGGGTTCCTTGGACAGGTCAGTCCCTGATTTCAGAGGAATGGCAAACAGGCTTTCAGGGCAAATACCATCACATCCGGAGATATCCATACATAGTGCAAGTGTCAAAAGAAGGGAAAATAATTTCACAGTGAGTCAGTCATGATATATAGTGGCCTTTTCACCTCCTCTAGAATTCAGGAATGCAGATGGCTTTGATGTGTGAACATGCCTGCAAGATCTCAAGTAGGTCTAAAGAAATAAAGAACCTACTCTACTGTCTACCAACGCAGTCAGATCTTTAGTTTCATTTTCTGAGAAAGTGTGGTGATTATTATATGGGTGTAGGGGGGAAATAAGGAGGGGGAAAAAAAAAAAAATCAATTTTTTTAAATTATATTTTATGTATGTTTATGTTTTCCATGTATGCAACATACACAGTGGAAGAAAATGAAATCTTTTTAAAGATGGATTGGAGTCAGTCACCTAATGACTTGGTGCTATCTTATTTGCAGTATTTGCAAATCCAGCTGAAGGCAAAGGAAGATGCGATATGCTCCTTCCATGTTATTTCTTTAAAAAAATCACCTTTATTACAGTGGCATATTCTAAATATTCTGGAGAAGCTATGAAGCTATGACTGGAAATATCAAGACTAATGAATTAGCAATATACTTACCAAGTTGGAATATATAATTTGCAATTATTTTTTTGTCTTTAATGTTGGTAAATAAGTGAAAAAGGACCGCTGTGCAGCTGGAACACCTCTTAAGTGTGGAGGGAAGAGAAAAATCAAATCTCCATTTAGGAGTGATTTATTTCTCACTACTTCTGCAAACACGCATTCCTGGTAAAAAGCGCATTCAATTTTATTTCCAAATCACCAATGAACTGTAAATCCCAAAGCAAATTGCTACCACTTACATGGATCCCCATCTCCTTCCTGCCTCACCTTCTGTTTTACCACCTTTCCATGCAGTGAGGCAGATGTGAATACAGCTGGCACATCCTCACCAGCACTAGAGTCTTCCCCAAGCCCTCATGTCCTGGTGTTGGTCATAACGCGGGTGACAAGGTTGCTCATGGTCAGACTCACTACATCCTTTACATGCTCTCTCAGTCCCGTAACTGAGGTGGCCGTGCAGCCCATGTGCTGCTTGCTAACTTACACAAGCTTCAAGCCACCTCAGGCAGCTGGCAACACACAGGTGTAGGACAGCAAGTAGGGGACCAGCTGAAGTTCAGTCATTAACTTCCATTTCTCCAACGACAAAGTAATCTTTTGCTTCTGTGAGCTTAGTATTGGCAACTAATTGTCCTAAAAACCTCACTTCAGGACATTCCTCACACAAAGACTCGTCTTCAGCCCTCTTTGGGAAATCGTGCAGAAACACAATTCCAATGCCATTCAAACCTGACCTTTGGCACCCATCTCTGGATGAACCTTCACGAGGCTCATTAAAAAGAGGACCTAAGAGTGAGCTTATGAGATGCTCTCCACTCCCTGCTCTGTCTGGAGTAGATAAGAGCAGTCCTTCAGCAGGAGACGGTGTATTCCCTGCAATAAACATATACAATAGCATCATAGAATGGTTTGGGCTGGAAGGGACCTCTAAAGGTCATCTAGTCTGACCCTCTTGCAGTGAGCAGGGACATCCTCAACCATGCTCATGCTCAGAGACTTGTCAAGCCTCACCTTGAGTATCTCCAGGGATGGGGCCTCAACTAACACCAACGAAGCGTGGGTTCATTCAGCCACTCGGCTATTTCACCTCAATGAATCCAAAAGAATGAGTCACAATTACTAAAGCTTTACTGTAACTCCAGGTGTAAACCCCTTCTGACACGTTCTGCTACCTAACCGTTACTACTTCCAAAAGCACATAGACATAACCCTCAGTACCAGAGTGTGCTCTTGTTCTGCTGGGCCCTGTGCACACCCACAATAAACAGGCACCTTCCTTCCTCTGGGAGCCTGGAATCCAAACTGCAATTCAGCAGCTTCTCTCTGAAAAGCCTATGAAATAAGGGCTCTGTTTTAAATCTAACCAGCATACTTCCCAGAAGAGGATCCAAATAATGTGCTTGCTCAGACATGAACTGATTCTACACAGCTACTGAGACAAGAACTTCTGCTAGAAAGGATTTATAATTACCATGCAAAACTCAAGATCATGAATTAATACCATAATAAATACCTCACAGAATATATGAATGTATATCACACCCTGTTGTGTTAAACCTGGTGAGGATGAAAGACGTTCTGGAGCTGTTCCATGTGAGTGTATTTGTCCTAGAGGCTTTTCAGCAACAAGTTTACCATTTAAAGTCTTTAGATACTCAGGAAAGAGAACTTTCCTAAAATAACCATCCAAAAATGGTTATGCTGTGTATGACATTTTCCAAAAATGGTTACACAGTGTATAATCTTTTCAAGCAAGAAAGGCCTAAATAAGTGTAATATCTAGGAAATAGGGAGGATTTTCTTATATCAAACTAAATTGGAATGTGTGTCAAATTGACTGACTTTTTAATATCAAGCACAGAATTCAAAAACTCTACCAACTGAATAAATAAGGGGAAGTTATAAATGGCAAATTTATTTCACCAAAGTTTTTAGAATTTGATCTTTTGAGATGGCAACTGCAAATTTGGGGGGGGGAGAAATCACAGTTTTCTGTGAAAGCCACTGGCATCTATTTGGAATTTAAAAAATGTGTTTCAATTACTAGATCTTTTTAGATTAATTCCATGTATATAATATAAATTAAAAAATCAAGCAGTGAGCAATTTTGAAAGAAAAACAGGACTACACTGTCATGAAAATGCAATGTTCTCACATGACTGGAAACCTGCCTTCCCTACTTTTTCCTCTCCAAAACCAACCAATCCCATTGCAGTCTGATGGCATTGAGTTTCCAGAGAAAAGATTAATTTAAGTTTTTCCAAACAGCATGAGTAAACATAGGTAACAAAACCTATAATTATGCTTCCTCGAAAGCTTCTGGTAAAGGACAAGCTGCAAGTCTCAGCTCTTCTTCCTTCCCTGGCTGCTGTCATTACTGCAGGACAATATGCTGAGCACCACCCTTTTCTTCTTTGGAACTTCTTTTCTGTTGAGAGAATATCTCAGCTGTTCAACTCCCCAACTTCTGTGAGAGGGAGGTAAACACCTGAATTACAAATATAGCCACAATTAATATAGAGTTTCTAAGGACTCCATGATAAATTGCATCCTGGCCCACATTTAAAAACATTTATTTTAATGATTCATATTTCTCAGAAAGGCTAAGGCCCATCAGATCTCTACAAACTGTAAAAGATTACAATAGTCACAGACCAATTTTGAACACTGAAGCAGCACCTTTGAAATTCAGTATCACTTCAGGTGGGTATACTCTAAAAATGACATCCCATTTCTCATGTAACCTGGTAGAAATTTGCCAGCCTTACCTCTTAAGAATCCAAAACAAAACAAAGATCTCTATAATCAACATTAGAAAAAGGTATTAACGTCTTAACCAAGGGTTTCTAGAGTCACAGAAACACATCTCAATAGGATTGAATTTTTAAATGTATTGTATTAAATAAACTTTGCTAATCTCTCTATGCAAACATCTGCAATTTCTTTCCATGGAGTATTTTCATGGTGACATAAAAAAAGCACACTTGAATTGTCTGAATTGTTGCTTAAACCTTATTCCACAGGAAACTAAGATAAATAGACCCTTCTGCCTTGAGACTAACAAAAACTTAAATCAAAATGAGTGTTCTCTTCCCTGATAATCCCTAAAATCAGCTATATATTCCAAAATAATTTTGGGGACATAATATTAGGAATGACACTGACATTTCACCAATTTACCCTTGAGTATCAGAAGCTCATTCAGAGGAACTCATGGAAGAGTAGTAATTGAATTTGCACAGTGTTAACGGACTCGACAAGAAATTAAAAGGCCATGATATGAGGGAGAGACCTTTTTCTGGGGTAGCTTGAAAGACAAGCAAACTCCTATGAGATTTTTTTTTTTTTTTTTTTTTTTTCTTTCTGAAGAACTAAGGGAACATTTTACTCAGTAAAATAGCTGCTCCTGCTCTGACCTCTTCCAACACAGCAAGGCCTGGAAGAGAAATAACAACCTACAGTCGACAATAATCATGATTATATTGATGGTTTTGGACTAGAGATAATGAGGTGTATCTAACAGACCTGCTAGCAAAAGGCTTTTTTTCCTTTCCCTGTGAAACTGGTTCACTTATTACAACTGTTATGGCAGAAGTGGGCTCCCGAGATGGGCTTGCAGCCAGCCCAAGAGATAAAATGACAACATCCAATGGGTATTCCCATGGAGGTCCTTCAGCAGGTCACCTGTCCTATACCCCTCAGCCTGCAGCAGGCAGCGTGTGAAGCGTAGTCCAGACCCAACTTGAATCACATCTTCTTTACTCTGACATCCCATCTCTGGACAGGGTCAACAGACAACCTTTCTAGCAAAATGACAAGAACTCAATGACAAAAGCCAACACAAACATTGTCATTTTTATCACCTTCTTTAAATCTGGATCTTGAAGCAGACAAAACATGTTTTTCCCCTGTGAAAGTAACTTTTAGAGCAGTATTCAAAGCTGCAAGGTTAACTAAACTTGTTAACACTCCTTCAGTCTTCAGAAACAGGTGACTGGAAATGGAAAGCCTAATTTATTCTTTTCAAAAGAAAATATCGGTCTCCTTGTCGACAATGCCTGTGCAGGCACAACAAGCTCACGGAGGCTGCAGCTTGGACTAACAAGGTGTTTTGCTGGTGTAAGGGAACACACTTGTGCAGAGCAGACACCCATAACATCTGGGGCAGCGGTACCGTACATAGTGACAGAAGCCTCACTGCCAACGCATGAACCTGCATCTTGGGACATCTTGTGTCTACTTCTCCTCACCTCTGCTTTCTGATTATGAAAATGCCCAGTCACGAGAGCACAAGAGAAGGGGCAAATTTTTAAGTACCCGTTTTGTTGCAGGGACAACACAACCAGCCACATGTGAAGGCATACAAACAGCATTAATAAAGCAGTGAGCTCATCTACATGACACTCATTACACATGCAAGCAGGAGGTAGCCTAACAGAAGTTTAAACTGTCAGCTTATTAAAGAATACAGAAAGTGGGAATGGAGGGACACACCTCAAGGGTAACATGGGTGTGAACTCCTGGCAAAGTATCACTGTGCACATCTAGATATGACTACACATGCAGACACTAAAAGGAGATGCGCAGAGGCTTGCCTTGTACAACAAAGGACCTTAAGCTGTACGCAACTATATGGCCCCAAATTTAGTTAGTGTAAAACCTCCAACCCACTGTCCTTCCTCAGCACAGACCCGCTCTGAGCTTGTCTCAGCACCCAAAATACCTGAAGCAACCAGTCTGGGTTAAGGGTATTCCACCAAGAACCTCCCTGGTAGTGCACCACTGCCCTTTTCATCTCCTCTGGTGGCACATTCACCAAAAGGACCACTCAAGACCAGCTCCAGCAGCTTCCAGGTTGGAGTGATACAGCAAATTGTAGGCTAAATGCAGCCTGAGGTACACGAAAACCAACCACCAAACCTTGTTGCACGAGACAACCCAAGGACAAGAAGAAGTCAGAGCAAGTTCAGAGATGCAATTAGCGTAAAAAATTAGAACGGGAAGAGATTACATGGGAAGAGACTGCTAGAAATTAATCTAGGCAGTAAAAAAAGCAACTGAGTAAGAGTTGATTTAATCATATTAAATAAACAGCTGAGACCTTTTAAAAAACCCAGGAGTGGCTATTTTCTGCAGTAGAGGGGAGGTAAAGTTGGAATGAAAGTAATCAGATAACTGCATGGAAAAAGATCTTAACAAGAAGAATTTGAATGCAAAAGTATTTTTCTCAGGCTAAGACTGTGTTCCACACGTGAAAAATATTAAGACGTTTCTCTATATCACAATTTGTTCCTGTAGATAAATTCACTCTGAAATAAACCCTGCCTGTCCATAATTACAGGGAGTAGTTCACTTTGCTACTCCAAAACCAGAATTTAAAACATGTTTATCCCTTGAGCCCCACAGAATTTGAGGCACTGAAGTCACAATTTGCTCATACAAACACATCTTCAAAAACAAGCTGTTTCATGACAGGCCAGACATCCAAGTCACAGCCAAAATCCAGCTTTATATAACAATCTATTTCATCAGAGATGCTTATTACAAAATGCTTAAGCCCAGCTATTTGCTTTGGGAATCCAACCCCTAGGGACCAAATTTATCCAGCAAAATTCACATATCCCTAGCAAAGGGCTACGACTCTAGCAAGGATGAAAAAAAATTATTTACTACATAGAGAAGCTGATGTTACTATCTTCAGAACATATTTTCCTGGAATAAACATCACAAAGAAAAATTACTTGGGACTGTCAGAACATACATGCCACTGCAAGTCATTGACTACACCAATTACCAGAAAACTCATGAATTTCACTTGCTGCTATTTTTTGCGAATTCCTTCCTGCTCCCAACACCTCAAAAGGAGATTAAATGCTCCCCCATAAGGGAAGAAGCAGGGAGTACAGCTCATTCTGGTGCTTCATTAAGGAAAGAATTTCCCTCACAGTGGCAGAAAACCTGATAAAGCTGCTCATTTTTTATGAACAGAGGAGATGGAGCTTCATGAAAGAAATCAGAATGAAGAAATCAGAAGGAAGAAAAGAAATCAGAAGTAAGTCCCTGTCCAACAGCCCCAGGCAGAGCTCCACACGAGCCATGCCATGAGCTCTGCTTCTGAAAAACACTCCAGATGTCTTAAAATAGAGGTGGTGATTCATTCTAATATTATATGTAATATAACACTTAATATTTTATATATGTATACACATTTATACACATACATAAGAACAAGTTCCCTACAACTGAGCAAGTGCAGAAGTCAAGTTCAGTTCCACACCAGACACCAGAAAAAGGATGATCAAGGGTCTTGTGCCTCTAATGTCATCTAAAGGTAATTTTTAGAACACGACAGTAACTGAATATATAACTCCACTTGGGAAAAAATAGTCTAATAGTGAAATAAATCTGCAGTTAGATTACAGTAATGGATAGACTTGATTTTGGTAGCCATGAGCATATGACTATTGATATAACGCAGACTAGATTAAAACCAGAAGAAAATAAAACCAAAGCAAACTTCGCATCAGATGGAAAAAATCACACCAAATAAATCCAGACTCTTGTGTCTGCAAACCACATGTGGCATAAACCACATCACCTTCTTCCACTTCCTCTTCCAAAGGTTTGTTTCAATCGCTTTCTTTTGTATCAAGGCAATTCAACCTCACATAACATTGTGTTCTGCATACTCTTTGGGATAGAGAACATGGGTAAAATTCAAAGATTGACACCAACTTCCAGATTTAGCCTTGAGAAAAAAAATTAAACAGGAAAATGATTGCAAAACAAGCCTGTATTTAGCTACTTTGCCAAATAATTTCACCTATGAACACCTGCTCGTATTTATTTCAAGAAATACTTTTTTTGAAATATGCTGATTATATTAGAGAATGTAAACCATTCATTTCACAAAACAAAAGTCCTGAGATGTTTCAGATAAATAAGACAAGTAGATTTGGATTGCTTTATTCCACTGCTTCTGTATGCTCCACTGCAGTCCAATAATGCTTGCTAAATTAACACTGCACTTAAAATTCTGTTTGTATTCAGGGATTACAGTGCTATCAAAACAAAGACTGGGCAATTCAAAGAATTAACTTTGATGTAAACTCTACAATCCTAGCAGCTAAGAAAGGTAATACCCACCAAGGACCCCATCCTATTGCATTTCGCAGGCTGTCAAACTCTCTGGCTGGAACACTCATTGCTCAAGACCTTGAAACTTAGTTTCAAGAACTAAATCCTATCTTACACTAACTTTTTTTTTTAACTTTTCATTTCTAACATAAATCTGTCCACATTGCGGAACTATTTTCTGTACTGCCAGGCTAATTTTGGTAATAGTTTACTCATCTCACTTCAAAAGAGATCCAGAAGCAAAGCGTTGCAAGCCCGGAGTGCACAGACCAGCAGATGTGCCATCCAACGAAACAGAATTGTCTGTGTATCACCTCCCTCTGCAACACAGTCCTGAGAACTACTAAGTACAAAATTAAGGAAGAAGTCATTTACTGCTCTGTATCACCAGTTGATGAAAACACCAAGCTCTGAAAAGGCTCCGAAAAAAACCCCACTGCTGCTAGAATAATAATTCATTGTTAGCCACAACTCAGATAAAGTTAAATACTTCAACAAGGAAAAAACAAAACAAAACAAAACAAAACAAAACAAAACAAAACCAACACCAAAAAAACAAAAAAAAACCCAAACAGTTGTGCTGCGATTCCACTAAAGATTGGCAAGGTTTTCAAAATTAGGTTCTTATCGTTAACAACTGAACAGCATAGCAAAATTACCAACACTGAAAAAAAACCACAATAGCTGCAATTTAGTGCTCCTTCGTATGTTGAATAAAGGACGTGTCTCAGGACGTGTCTCAAAAATACAACTGTATTTTAAAAGTATATTAAATATATTGTTGTTTTATAGATTAAAGTGTATTTTTTAAGTCCATAGCTCTTTTGACATCCGAGGGCTTTTTAAAAAACAAATTAGTTCAAACCTTTACAAAGGATTTTTTTATCGGAAAATAAATATCATGAGGATAATATACTGTTTTTCCATGAAAATTCCAGATTAAAGTTGCTTTTTTTTTTTGAAAGCCATTCTTTGGCTTGCCCCAGCCAAATTTCAGGAGGTGTCTGGAAGGAATTGGAAGGAAGTTTACTACAAAAACTTGCTGTAGTACTGTGACGACTTTGTTTATATTCTATATGCTACATCCATGACATTGACAAAAGCCAGCATGAATTTAAACTATACCGCAGAGCAAGTCTAGAAAAATTCTCTGTCTTGAACAAAAGTGAAAGTTTTTGTGCATTTCAGTGATGCAGAGATTTGTATTCAGACTTTCTCCCTGAAGTCTGCGATACCAGATTAATTGCTACCTGCCAGATGTATCCAACTGCTGCAGCTAGGCTAGTATCAGTACGTAATTTAGAATTTGTTCAGGCAACTCCATACTATACCAGAGACAGTGAGCAGCTGAGATATAGCTGGATTTGTTTCAGATCCAAGATTTAAATTTCTGTATTTGTAAGCTCAAACCAAAATTGCTCTTCATCCATATAAATGGAAAACTACAGGACTTTGTTTCTAGGAAACAAATTAAGATTTCATATTACTTGTGACTTACCCTCTCTTACTCTAGTAAAAAAATTTTCTTCAGTCAGGTTTACCACAGGAAAAACTCTTAGTTAATATCAGCCTTATAATGTCATCATACAACAGGCACTGTCAATTTATTTCCCGTATCATCATCCTGCTTCTTTGACCCTGCTCACTGATGGAGCACATGCTACCATGAGCAACACTTACTGCTTTTGAAGAGTGGCAGCAGTCACCAGCAAGCAGTCCTAACTTACAGCCAGGAAAGCTGAGAAAGTTCAACTCTGCTAGTCATCTGTCCGGATTACAAACCCACCTTGGTTATGTCTAAAGCAAATTTTTATTTTAACCCACTGCCAACCACTGTTTCTTAACACGACTCTCTCTAAAGTAAAGCCCGTAATACCTTGCTAGCGGAGTGAAAGATTTTTACATTCTTAACCGTTATCGTCCGCAACGCAATTCACAAGTAGCAGTAAACTGTAATAATAACAATGAAGAAACTACCATAAATAAAAAGTGATGTGAACCACAGTACAGACTAAACAGACTTGCCACTGAGTTTTGGACAAGCTCAATATTTGTTCTGATTTATTCTAGCCATCATTCTGCTACCACTGTCTGCTTAACATCACGGGAAATACAGTCCTCCCAGTCCTTATATATTTAGTGTACTCAGTGTACTTTGCTTATGATCAGAAGCGGAGAATAATTACCAGTTTTGTTATAGATTAATAGGTACATACATTGTGGGCAATATGCTGTAAAATTCATCCATTGAAGAGAGAATGGAGCCGTTGTCACAGCTAAAGCACCTTAAAACCTGGAGATAAAAACGTGTAACTTTTATACAGCGATGTGCATTAAAAATTGGCAAACACAGTAGGCTCTTACCAGGAATGGACTCCAGCAAATGCAAGAAACAAACATTATAGCCAAGAGCTGAATGATCATTTCAAAATGATGAGATCTGCCTTGTCTTTGTTGACTTTTAAATTTGACTCTTAAGAGGGTAATTCCTGTCACAGCATTGCACCAGAATGAAATAGCAAGGGCCAGTAACCCAAGGCAAGAAAAAAGTAAGAGATAAAATCTGTCTTCCCAGTCCTCAACATGTTCTGTTTTATAGAAGCACCAGGTCCTCGATGCTTGAATTTGATAGGCTCTAAACCTAAGAATAGGCAGCAAAGCTATAAGAACAGCAAACAGACATACCATAGTCAACATCGTTTTCACATGTTTAGAAGTCATTTTTGTAGAGTGAAATATTGGCTTAGTGACTCCAATGCACCGTTCAACAGCCATCACACTGCCCAGGAAGAGTGGACACAAACCAAAGAAAACCATGCAGATGCCAAAAACACTGCAAAGAATGTTGGACTGGTTAAATCGAATCCAATCTTTATCCGATGCATACACAAATACTGCAATGGCTCCATTGATGAGGTGGCCGAAGAGATCTGTGACAACCAGACCACTAGCAAGAAGCAAAAAGGAGGCTTTTGATTTCTGCCTAAATCTCTGATATGCCTTCATGAGAATTGCTATTGCAAGACTGTTTGACAAAATTCCCACCGTCATGAAGATGATTGAAAAGAAAACTGAAATCTTCTTCTCCGTGGGGCAGGTTGTGTTTTTCAAGATGCCAAATCCAGCCAGCCCTGGTGATTTTGAACTGTTCATGGTTAGGAACAGAGAGGCAGCTCTCAGAACATTTCAGCAATCTTGCAATCAAAAGGCATCTGCAATATTAAAAACAAATATACACACAGTGTAAGAGGCACGCTACTGTTCAAATGACGTTTGAAGAAGTTCCATAATATTAGTCAGGGGTACAAATCTAATTTTCCAGTTTTCTAAGCGATAGGATATGGCATTACATTTTAAGTGCATCAGTCACAGGGTAAAATCATAATTTGCATGCATTATGCAATGCAGCTATAGCATACGGTACCTTTATAGTCTCTGTACATACAAGACACACAAAATCGTGCAAAACAGAGAATGCTCGTGTACGTATAACCAGAGAAACCACTGAAAGCATTCTGGCTGTGAAACTGCATATATAAAGAAATATACTCCTAAACATATTCCTAAAATGAAAGTATTTATCAGCCCAACCACAGTCAAAAGCGAAATACTCAAAGTGGAATGTTCTGAGATGATAATCTCAATCCATTTTTCTTCTCACTGTCAGGCATTTATTTTCAAAACAATGTCCTAACATCTTCCAAGCATTCTCCTGTCATAATTCAACGTTTTAAAGCTTTAACCTAACCAACACTGAACTCTCCAACTGAAGCACAAACTTGTACTTCAGACGCTCCCTTATTCAGAAGCTCATTCTGCAAGTTACTTTACACTTTATCTCCCATCTCTACTCTCGGGACATTTCTGCTGGCAAAAACTTCCCATGCAGGAAACAATAACACAAAAAAAAAAAAAAAAAAAAAAAGAGCCGGCTTTAAATAACGCACGTCAGGAAAAGCCGCCCGCAACCCCTCAGTTTCTGAGCGAGATCAGACACCGGGCACGCCGGAGCCACAGGGATTCCGCCGGCTCGGGACTGATGCTGCTGCCCCGCAGCGCAGCCGGCAAACTCCTGGGACGGAGTCGCCCTCGCCTCCTACCTCCTGCCAGCCCCAGGTGGGCAGCCCCAGGCTGGGCAGCGGCAGCGCGCCCGAGGCAGCGGCGCCGCCGCCCGCAGCGCCTTAAGTGACCGTCGCGGCCGGGGGCGGGGCGAGCCCCCCACGCCGGGCACAAGTGGCACCGGCAGCTGCCGGTACCGGCCTCGGCCCGCCCGGCTCCCCGCGTCTTCCCACCCCGCCAGGCTCCCACCGCCCAGCCCCGGCCGGCGCGCCCCGCTCCTTCCCCGCCCCGCTCACCTCCTCTGCGCTCCGCGCCGCCGGGGAGAGGCAGGCGGCGCAGAGCGGTGCCCCTCCGGCCGCCGCCGCTACCCGGCCCGGCCCGGCGCCGCCGCCCCCCGAGACCGCCCGGCGCCGCCCGCCTCCCGCCCTCCCTCCGCCTTCCCTCCCGGTCTCCCGCCCTCCCTTCCCCGCCCGCCGCCCCCGGCCCGGGGCCCGGCCACGCCGCAGCGTTGGGGCCGTGAGGGCGGCCAGCCCGTCTGCCCCCGACCCCGAGGGCGATGCCGTCGCGCCGCGGGGATCGCTGCGGCCCCCGCGCTGCGCGGGGCACCCGGGAGCTCCGAGTGCGCCGGGGACGCGGCCCCTGGCCCCATACATCTTTCCTCAGCCACAGCATCGTCCCTTCACTTTCCAGGTGCTTCTGCCCAACCACCCTCCTCACAGGGAGCTCGGGAAGGGTTATTCCCCAGGAATACGGCCACGGGATGCCGCCGTGAGCATCACTAGACACACGCCCCTTGCATCTACCGGATCATGTGGAGCTAATGTTGCTCCTTGAACCATTTCTCCATTTCTCTTCAATGCCCAGGACTACCAAACAGGCCTGAAAGAGAATTTTTAATAAAAACTTTTACTGCAGAAACAAGCCAAAATATAAAATCAAGGGCAAGATGCAAAATGAAACTGTAAACTATTACAGAATTTGTCATGGGCAAGAATGATGGAGAAATTCCATTTGCTTCCATTGAGACACAGTCTCGAATTATACTCCTCCTAGCTCCACGTGGCAATTATTTAAAAATTAAAATTCTCAAAACATATTACAGGTTTTTCCTTACCTTCATATTCTGAATACTATGGATACAACTTACCTTTCCCTAATCCACCAGTGAAGTAATACAAGCCAGCTAAGTCCATTCTTTCAGTGTCTCAAGTCACACAAATAAACAGTTAAAAGGACTCTGTGATGGCCTTCTTCCTCACAATGCTTGTCAGATTTTGGCATCTTACCATACCATGAGCAAAATGGGGCAATATGGTCTGACTGAGACCTATAAATTCCCAGAAATTCATTTTTTTTAAAGACAACAATAAAATTTAAAAACATCACAAAATACATTATCGCTCATTAAAGTTCAGAGGAAAAGAGTTTATTTTATGTTTCCCTGCCCAGAAATAAATGGAGATAGAGATCTCAAACTACAAACAGCTTGCACTGTGCCCTTCTTTCCTAGCCAGATTTCTTCACCCATCCCTCCTGAAATGGGGTGCAATTCAGCTTGAAAAGAAGCAATGAGGCTTGTACTTCAAGACTCTGCGGTCTGGGAGGTAGGAGCTAAAATGCCATTATCAGGTTGATCAAAGAGAAGAACAGAAAAACCTGAAGACAGATGTTTCAGTGTGCTTGTAAAAATGAAGTTAGAGCCAGAAAGGACAACCCAGGTTTGTGGAATGCATCATGAGAAAAGCAGCGGTCTGATGAAAAGAGGGAGAGTGACATTTCAGTTGCTGCAGAGATGGGGAAAGGAGAGCAAGAAATAATGAATCTAGACATTTCCATCTCTCTTTTCAGACAGCAGGCATAGAAGGGCTTTCCTGCACCTGTACAGCCCAAAGAGCAGAGTTCCACAGCACAGTTTCATACCGTTAGCAAAGCAGCAGGCGTGTCAAGCATCGATGTAAGCAGGACAGATACGTC
Source organism: Todiramphus chloris collaris (assembly GCA_025345505.1). NCBI lineage: Eukaryota > Metazoa > Chordata > Aves > Coraciiformes > Alcedinidae > Todiramphus > Todiramphus chloris. The sequence continues at coordinate 20,772,786 of JANVCC010000034.1, forward strand.
TGCAGATACTGTACACAGTTGTGTGCTCCTAATACTAGAATATCTGCAATAATGGCTTCTGTGGAACGGGGTAGTGGCTAAGTAGGTGACTTCAGAAGGTGGTAGAGGAAGCAATGACACCAGACAGCAGAACTGTTTTTCATACTGACTGGTTATCAGCTCTTTTCATTTCCTATCACTGATGAAAACAGAGGAGTGAGCCAAATTGCCCTATCACAGCCTCTGCTGTGGGTCCTGGCTGGGCAGCCACTGCTTTCTCAGAGGGGAACACTCTCTTCCCAGGTCATACACCTAAGCTGGAGCTGTAGGAAGGGAGAGGAAGATGTCATCTTCATCATGGCTCTTCCTCTTATCAACAGTTTGCCAACCAACCAGTATGGAGCTGGGCTTGATAGAAGACTCCATTATATACGTATATACAAAAGCTATAGGTGCAGGAGTCACACAGGAGTGTTTCTTAGAGGCTGTGTTGCTCTGACTCTTCAAAGACTGCAAAAGACTGAAGAACTGAATTCAAGCCATTGTCTTGACTCACTGACTTCAGCATTTCCCAATGGATTCTGGAGCCTCAGCTCATTGTAAAACCCTGCACTCCTGGATACTTTGAGAACTGAGAAGATAAATACTATTTTTGCCCTGAGTTTCTACCTGAGTGAAGGAATCAGCATTCCCTGCTCATGTTCAATAGGTTTAAATTCAGAAGCATTGGTATAACATATAGGAAGAGATAAAAAGTCTGCATCTGTGTTCTGGTAATTGCAATCCACCCATTGGTTACCAAACTCCAAACAGGGGGAGGAAAATGTGAAAAAACTCTTCTGGGTGGGGAAGCATGTCGCTGGTTGGCAAATGAAGTACAGCAACTCCAGATGACCTTGCTATATGTAAACAGGTAGATATTTTGGTAGCAGCATCAGAGGTGGTAGAAAGCAGATAAAAATAATATCTCTTCCTCTTTTGTCATCTTCTCTTACATTTCTTGTGCAGCCTTTAATGACTGTTACTATATATTACTATTACATTATTCACAGTTCTTCTACAAAACATTGGAAACCTTTTTTTCTTTGTACATGACAACAGTAAATGTTCTCTTTTCAACTAATAATGTTTAGTAAAATATCAATAATATAAAAGCCTTTATATTTAGGAGGCAAATGTAGTAAATCAAAATAACCATAGGTGAAAATTAATAAAATAGGATCAGATTTGGGGCACCTCAGTCAAATTAAACTGTCAGTGAAAATCCGTTGGTCAAATGCCACATCGTTTCACCCATAAGTGTTTGAGACAAAAAAAGAGCTGAGGTCACAGACATTGACAGTGGGTGCTACAGCACTTTTTGCCATGAAAGTTTAAAGTTGGTTAGAGTTACTGTCTTCCACTTCTTCAAATTTAGCAGCCCTTCAGGACTTAGTTACTATTTTCATTATTAGAAAATGAGGAATAATTTACATGTCTGGAGGCTGTTAACTTGGTTTTACAGCAGGTTTTCAAAGATACTGTGATTTTAAATTGCACAGAAGTAAAGGACAATTTGCAGTATCATTTCATGAAACAGTTAAAATTGACACAAGCTGATTTTGCTTTAGAAATTAATTACACCTCATGTCTGGAAAATGTAGGCAGAAAATGAGCTTAGTAATATAGAAGGTACATAGTAAAATGGCAAAAACTGTACAATAAAGTACATGATCGATTCTTAAGCATTTGAAGGCTCATATAAAAATAACAAATAAGACAAAACTCTAAGCTTATGCCCAAGCAAGAAAATAATGTTTTAGAAGAACACTGTCATGTTGGTGTGCAGTTAGACAGTGTAGGTACCTGAAGCAAGTAATGGAAGTTGCAGTATGTATCCTCAAAGATCTGGTCTCAGCATCCTGGGTTTGCTTGGTTCTTGAGAAGGGTGGTTAAAATACATACTTCCAGTATCCTGACATATTCAGTATACTCATTTTAAAATCTGTTAAAACACTTCTCCGATTAAAAAAAGTATGGTTCAGCAGAATGCACTGAACAGCTCATCCGTGGCTTTGCCATTCAGATAAGTGCAGCTCTGACCTTCATGCCTCACCATGAAGTAGTTCATAAAGCAGTCACAAATTCTGGCAATAAGTACTGCCTGAATTGGGACACTGGCCAGTGCAGTTACAGGAGGAAATTCCTAGGTAGTTAAATATAAATCAGTGGTGTTTTGTAACAAGACCAAAATCAGTCCAGGAGGTTAAAACCACCAAAATGCCAGTAAGCATTCACTATCAGAGTGGAATGAAAACAAGCAAGGTCATTGGGAATCATAACAACAAACATGCATCCTTCTGCTGAGATTTCCACCTGCTGATACCCAAAAAAGGACTGCTTGCTTTTACTGGAAGTACAGCTGTGCATAATGGTGGTTTATTTTCTAAACATCCCTATCAGCAAGGAAGTTCATGTCTTTTCTTCTTGATAATGAGACACGCCTCCTGGCAAATGCAGGAAGAGTTGGTATAGACAGAACAATGGGGAAATACTCAGTTTCTCTGGGGATGTTTGAAGGGGGGAAAGAGGGGGAACACAGAAATGTGCTGTAATATGTGACATTCATATTTGCACTGTAGTTCTTTCACTAGGAAGAGCAAAGACAGATCCTGTCACAATAAGAGTCCAAGTCCATTCACAGGTATTCCTTTAGTCAAGGAATTTCAGTGTCAAATGGCCTATTGTTACCAACTAAATAGATTGTTTCTGAGGTAATAGCAGACCTACAAAGCAATTCCTTGACAAGCAGACCAAAACCATCATCTAAACTTCTGAAACAGCTGAATTTGACCAAGTCATCACGACCAAACTGTGTTAGCAAAGGAGATATATCAAGTAACCATCACCCAGCTATCAAACAAGCAGACTAAACTTCAAGTGGGAAAATATTACTAAATGCAGAAGTTTCCAGTCTAAGCCAGAATATGCCAAAATATGCAATACAATAACAACATAAATGACTTTTTGCTGTCTTATTTAAACTTTTATTTAGCAATGTTTAAATGAACATAAAAATGAAGATGCTGCTTATTGCTCAAATGATTCAATAAAATGATTGATCATGCCAATCAGTGCTACATATTAGAAGTGGCTGCAGAAATCTTTCATTACATCAGTTTATTGATTTGCATTTGCTCCTACTTAAAGATAAACTTTCATCTTAATCATATACTGACATTCTAAAATGGTTTGATTACTACAAATAGTGCCTAATTTGGTTATAACAGAAAGAACTGGAGGACAGTAATTTCCCTTCTTCATTTGCCAACCTTGTGTATCTGGCACTTTCTCAATACCTTTTTTTCTATTATGTCACTACAAGGGAGATGGTTAGGATCCTTCTGTGAGTAGTTTGATTCTTATATACAGTTTTATGCATTAGTTTGTAGAAGTATGCTCCTTCGAAATGAGGGAAGAGGAGCAGAATAATAGCAAGAGGTGTGTCACTGGAACATCTTCTAACTACTTTTTAAATATTGACTATGAAATAATCTGAGGATGTTCTTCCTATAAATAAATTTTCAAGCATTCTCTTCAAGAACCTCTAGGAAACTTCATGTAGTAATTCTGTACCCACTTGTCTGGCTTCAATGAAAAGTAGATTTAACAGTCTGAAACACATTTTTTTAAAGTTCAGTATGACGCTTCAGCATCAAGGGTTGTCTCCTTTACAATAATATAAAGTATCCATTTTTTATGCTACCATAGACCCAGAACTTTAAATGATCAGAGGAGACACACATTGCCACTACTGACATGAATTTTGCCTATTCAGGCTGGAGTAATTTGTAGTGAGAGAGCTTAATCAAGGCTGGAAGTACTCTTCTACCCATAACAATAACTATAATTTTCTTTTGTTAATTTTAAATATGTGGGACAAATTGTTCTTTCTTATGATGACTCACCTCTTTAATATTCTGACAGATAAGAACAATCTGCAAAGTGATAATAAATGCTGAGCCATATTAACTCCTTTTCTCTTCTTCCATTCTCCGGAGTGGAGACACTGTGAAACCAAGTCAGAAGAAATTTTTCATCAAGAAATCTTTTCAATCATTCTGCTCAGGTCAAATTAAATAAGGAAATAATTTCCTTCAGATTGTCCTAACCTATTAAATTTATGCCATGTGACATAATGGCCAAAATAAGTCCATTACACAAAAAAAAACCCCAAAACTCATTAAGGGTATGCCTGCTGTATGCCTTCAAGTTATGCACTATTACTTATTACGTTTCTTTGCTTGTACACATGTTTAAGGATTTAATATACAAAGCTCTGACAAATTAAACACTTCTAAAGGATATTTTGAAAATAAAGGGCCATATTGTTCTAGTAGTTGCAAACAGGTTTTCCACAGTGACTTCAAAGAAACCATTTTACTTAAAATCAATGACCCATAGTTTACTGCATTCACTGCAAGTTCTAGTAGTCATGCTGTATTACCTCACCACTTAGTTTCTGGGTAGCTGACAGGTAGAGAACTATATTTTCCAACTCCACACACACACAAAAAAAAATCATATTTTCTCAATACTTCAATAAATAGTTATAGAATTAAAATATCAAACATTAAATGCACTAGTTGTGATCAGCAGTTTTAAAGAGACATTCTTCAATACTCTTTTCAGCACTGTGATTTTGAATGCCTTTGTTTGGGAGGTGAGGTCTATGTATTGTTTTTAATTGTGGCGCAAAAGAAGGGTGAGATGCTGTTAAATGGTATGACTTTTCATTTAAGGAATATGGTAAAGGGTGAAGTTATTGATAAAGGTAACTCATCATGTTACTTATTAATCCAGGAGATTTCTAATTAAGAAGTTAATTAAGAAGAGAGACAAATCACATTTAAAGTACTGGCTTATGAGTTTATGTATTTTTCTTTAAAAGGGGGAAATGTAAGCCATTTTTGACACTTTGATAGAAGGGGGGGAAGGAGAATCTAATGTATTATTACTAGGCAGGTTCAGTGGCCTGCAGCACTTTCAGGGAGGTTTTGCAGCCTCAGCCCCATAGGAGGCACAGCTAAGGGTCATAAAAAGCCTCAAGAGCTATGCTCATGGCCTTAACCTACTGACATATGAAACAATTTACATATTACAGACCACATAACAGTCCATCTGCTACTGCAGAGAAGCTGAAGGATTTGGGGGAGGAGATAAGGGAGGGATGCAGGTAAGAGAGGAAAGCTTGTCAGCATTCTGACGGTTGTATTTCACAGCCAGGGCACAGACAGGATGATATGAACAGTCACAGGACTGACCTTGCTCCTGAAGGGTTTACAATCTACATAAATAAATAGATGGAAGAGGCTGAAGCAATCATCTCCCCAGAAATATAAAAGCAATTTTTGTAGAGTTCATCTTCTAATATGCCATGCTGGGCTCTGTCATGAATTTCTTTCAGACAATTAAGATGAAATACAATAGTTTCAGATGCATCTATTCCGATTCATACAAGAATAAAAAGACATTTGAAACCGGTAACTCATCAAAGAAACGAAAAATGTGGTCCGTTGTGTCTTCTGAGCAGATATTAATAGGACAATCAAAGCCGTGACCAAGGAAAATTCTTCCTTTCTGTTTAATAACCTGTAATTAATGCTGCTGTTGGCAAAACATGTGTTACGTGGCTCTGTTACAAACTCACGGTCAGATTAATATTAGTTGCTTGTGATTATAAGAAGTATCAGAAAATAGAGCACAGCCGCATTTAAGTACAAAACTCAAAGTATCTTTTTTAGAATAGAACCCTTTTTCATTTCCAAATGTGAAGGGGAACCAACTGATGGAGGTCAATGGGTTAATAATTTCATTACTTAGAGTAAGAGATTTCTAATCATACATTTCACAGTCTATGAAGATTTTTCTGACTTACATCTTCTATCTGTGATCCTGGAATACTGTATCCTGTATTGAAAGACTTTACCTTTGAATTTACACTCCAGAAATAGGTTACCATTTCTTCCACATCAAAGAGAAGTCAAACTTTGGACAGAAATACCACTTAATACATCATATGTGGAAGAGAATTAAAGAATATTTGTAATCATGAACCCATGAATTAATTGCTTTTCCTTTCTCTTTCTGAGACAAAACGAGAAGTTGAAAATTGTAAATCTAACTGTCAATTAAATGTGCTTTTCTTTTATAACTGTTTGGGGGGTAATATAATGGGTTAAAAAGAAACCAGTATGAGACAAGCATTTCTGAAAATGGTCATCCAGTTATAAAGTCACTTTCCAGATAGAGAAAATAAAATTGTGGTCATAACTGGAAAATTCCTATAAAAGTCAGTGGTAATGATGGAAGAGATTAATTTGGAATCAATCAACATTGTAACCTTTACATTTTTATACCATTAGCTAAATTATTTCATCCTCTTTCTTTCAAAATTCATATTTAACAAGTATTTGGAACAGTGGAGGGATTCTTCATATTTTAACAATGGGAAAAAAAGGTTCTATCAAAACAATTATTACCCATGTGTTTTACAGTGTACAACATCGAGCTTTCTGGCAGCACATACTTGGAAAAACCCTGCAGTTTCTGCAAGTTTTAGTAAAAGAGCCTTTGACAACTTTACTTTCCTTAAGAAAAGAGAAAGATGTTAACCCAAAATTATGACTTCTTAACTGTTGTGAATTGTCACTAAGACAATTTTGATTGAACTATGCAGTAGCATTTTTGTGGATTTTCATCAAAGATATTAACATAATCCTTTCAGTTATGAAATGAACTTAGTGAAGTCAGGATCCTGTTATTTAACATCAGACATGTAGCAGTATATTCAGAACCCTTTTGTTCTATTGTAATAGACAATGCCCCCAAACAAGAGTAGGGGGCATTTCTTTACCAAGAAGGTGGTCAAACACTGGAACAGGCTTCCTAGAGAGATGGTTGATGTCCTAAGCCTGTCAGTGTTGAAGAGATTTTTGGTCAATGCCTTTAACAATGTGCTTTAACTTGGCCAGCCTTGAAATGGTCAGGCAGTTGGACTAGATGATCGCTGTAGGTCCCTTCCAAGCGAAATAGTCTAGTCTAATCTGTTCTGCTCTATTCTATTCTAAGATATGTTAACATAGGCAGGTTCATTTTGATTTTCTGGGGTTCTTCCTCCTCTTACCTTTTTTTTCACATTTTGAAGAAAAAAATCGTTCAGTGTTATTTTTAATATATCATAAAATGCAAAACCAAAAATAGCAATAGGAAGGTTTCAATTAACATCAGGTGACTCTGGGTTACAAGCAATATAAATGCCATCTGATTATCAGGAAAAGCAGCCCTAGAATAGACAACTGTTCCATTTCAGAGATACAGTTCTCTCCCTGAGCCAGGCTAGAGATGCATAAATACATGGCTACTGCAGATAAGTGATAAAAAATTATGTCTTCTCATCTAAAAGTGAGGATAAATAAATTTTGTTTACTATACACCAAAGTAAACTAAATGAAATTTGAATAAGGCAACAGCTTAGGTTAAGAAAATCTAGTTTTAGGAAAAGCTTCATGTTTTCAGAACATTTTTTTTTTTCTTAGAATTGCTTGTACCTTAAAGAAAAATGTGATCTTTAAACGTTAGACTCAACAGCAAACCACAACCACAAGCAGGAGCTCAGCCTCAAGGCTTCCAATAATTCAAAGTGTTTGGATTTCCCGGCAGAAGATAATTTTTGATGAAGAAATAAATTCATCTTAATGAAAAGAAAAAGCACTCATTTATGATGTGGAGAGGTCTCTCTGTGGACATACTTAATTAAGAGTGATCTGATTTTTTTTTATAAGTAATTCTCACAGTGTTGGCTTACTTCACATAATATTTGTGCTAAAGAAAGGTGGTAAACAAGTTCATATCCATAACTAGAAGAAATTTCATTTTCAATGTGATAGGCAGCTATGTAACCATTCAGCTCTTACTAAATCATTACTGCCTGTATATATATAAGCCAATCAGATTATTTACTTCTGAAATCTCCATAAACCAGTTGCTCTTGGCAAACAGTAGGATTTGATAAACAGCGAGCTAAAGAAAGATGATAATATTTCCAGTAGTAGCATTACTGGAGTTTCACTGGAGAGAAGAGAGAAGGTGGTGTTCGGAGAGGAGCTAGACCATGAAAGCCTGAGAGCATATTATGAAGGAAGAAAGCAGAAAGAAATTCACATCTAGTACATGTCAACACACTGTTTTATTTTGACTTTGTTTCCTGAAGGGTAGAGGGTTGGATTTCTAGGACAAAGGAAGTGCTCAAGTGTGGTAGCAGACTTGCATGACCAGATTGATCAAGCAAGTCTCAGATGCCAAGATTTAGCAATCCAATGAGCCTCTGTGTGTGTGAAGATAGAGCAACAGACACAACACATCTGTGAATTACAGTTCTGCAGGTACTGATGCTTGGTGAAGAAGTTGAGCTTTACATCTTTGAAACAGAAGCGTGTCCAGAACTGTCATAAAGGTTCTTAGAAGCCAGTCACGTACATTTGTAATGTAGATATCAGATCAGACGTGTAACTGAGTGCAAGCACAGAAACAATGAGTCTGATTTCTGATGTTTAAAGAATTAAAAACTCTGGGTTTTCTTCAGCTGCTTGTAAGTTTATTAGTAACACTACAGATTGAAAAAAAAACCACGATAAGGATATTTTCTTAAATCTTTAGTTAGTAACAAAACAATTAGTAGCATTTTAACATTCTGATTGCCTGAGGTCATAGCTAGTTAATAGTAAACCCAGAAATTATGTATCAGACTCCTGTTTTCTAGCCTGGGAAACCAGAGCTGGCACAGAACTGTTTACTTAGTAGAAGTAAAACAGATGAAAAATTAAGGAATTGAGGAAAAAAGTACAAAATTAATCCATAATACTAGCACTATGTAGCACTGCAGTGAAAACATGACAGCCTTTGAGTAGCCTGGCTTGGGTTAGAAAAGTACTAAACAAGGATGAGTGTGTAAGGCTGCTGGAGAAGTACCATTTCTGTTGAAATTTGACTGACTAATCAAATATCAGGACATTTACTCAAGGACATTTCATCTCATCCTGAGTAACAACTTTGATTCTACTTTCATTTTGAGCATTAAGTAATTGTCCAGTTTGAGGTCAGATTTAATTCCTTCTGAGAATTACTTAGCCCTTAGGATGAAGGGCAGACATTGAGCTTTTATCACTTCAGGTCCTAGTACTTAAGGAGTAGAAGCAGCCAGTAAATTTCCATGTTTCTGTTTTGAATGGCTCCTAGCCCTTTGATTTATTTTTGAAGAAGGTCAGTCTTTCCTGATACTTTTTCTTAGCTTTCATAGCTAATTATCCACTCTCTTCTGAGGTCCTCTGAGGATGTTCCATGTCTGATAAAAGCTGACTGGCAGAGGAATCATCTAGGAAAATATGTTACTGTTTCCTCACAGCTAGAAAAATTTTAGTTTTTTCTACATTGCCACTATAGGTGATCAAGAGTTTGGAAGGAATTAAATAAGTGGAAGAATTAGGGCATGGGAAAGACAAAAGTGAATTTTGAGTTAATACTGTAAATAAATCAATGTAGGTTGGCCAAACAGAAATTAAGCAGGAGGTGTGGTTATTTCCTACACAAGCATAAATACCAAATACAAAAAAAAAAAAAAAAAAAAAGAGGAAAAGGAACTGCTTAGGGTGAAGCCCAAGAATCTAGAATTCTTATTCTTTGTTGAAGTGTTGACAGAAAAATTGTGCAAGTGCCAAAACTGTTGATAAGGAAACAGGAAAAACAGCTGGCCTGGAATAATCACCAATTACCTGCCAGAAAACAAAATAGAATACTCCTTGGCAAAATACATCATCCTGCCATCATTATTCCAAAGAATTTGAGAGAACAGCTTTAGCATACTGTTTCCCTGTGATGTGTTCTGTTGAAATTAAAAAAAAAAAAAAGAAAAGAAAAAAAAATTATATGGAGCTAAAAGCCTGACAAAGAAAAGAAAACCATTGCCAAACAGAACAGAACAAGTAGATGCACTAATAGGATAGGAGGGATGTGTGTGGTATTTTAAGAGTAACAGACCAGGAAGCATATAGAAATATTTTGGTGAGAGGAAGACAAAGGCAGTAACCAAAAAGCACAGTCAATACACCATGTGCTGTGAGGGGAAACATTAAGGGAAGCACACTGTTTATTCAGGAAATCCATGTATTGGCCCATGGTGGTGCAAAAAAAATTGATTACCAACAACATGGCTAATGAGGAAAACATGAGAGAATTTACACTTATATTTACACTAATAACTTTGTGTGAATTAATGAGCAATTGGAAGCAGATAGAAAGCTTCAGATAAACTTTGAAAAACAGTATGCTTACAGAGAAGCTGGGAATCCAGCATCAGTCTGGTTAGTACAGGGACCAACAAGGCACCATTACAGTGGTCCTGGCTTTGGGAGGTGGGAGGCAGGACAGTAAAACAGACTTATGTCCAGGAACTGTAATAGACACATAAACGCAGAGCTATTTGTCCTGCAGCACTGTCTGCCTAAAAATGAGAGCATCACTACAGTGCATTCAAAGTGATACTTATAATCTAGAATGAATCCATTATGCTCAGCATAAATGTTTTCTTTTCTTTGTTTTTTAAGCACAGTTTTTTTCCATGACTTGAGCAACATCCTTTGTGGAGGATAGCAGCTAGGTGACGATTTGCTCTTGCAACAGTATGACCTCTGTAAGTTTAAGAGTATTGCACAAATATAATTATTCTTTTTTCTTC
>JANVCC010000034.1:20783635-20804156 GCA_025345505.1 Todiramphus chloris collaris
GCTTTTTTTTTTTCTTAAGAAAGAACTGGGAAACAGCAGATTGTTTTCCTTTATGTAAACAGCCTCAGGGCATTTGTTGAGCCATAGTATTCAAGCAAGTGGATTTTATTTCACAATAAACGAGCTTTTAAATTATTCTGGTATATTGAATCACACAAGTTTTTCCTGCTTCAGAAAACTTTTCAGGTCGTTTTCAATTTTTTTCCTTGCATCGGAAAATAACCTTACTTTTCTCCCCAGATAACTCTTACTTGCTTTTTTCCTGAATCTTGTGGTCTCATTTCATTTACATCACCACCCAATCCTATCATTAGTAGTTAGAGATTTAGTAAACATTTCATGGTAATCTTGATAATGTATTTGTGATGTATTGAATCCAGTCCTAATGAAGTCTTGTTTTAAAGAAAAGTAAACAAGGGAGACTTGTTCTCATCTAATGCAATTTGGCAGCAGAAACTGCCATGGAGAGGAAATGAGCTGTCCCATGGTTAGCATACTAGTCTGGGACACAGAAATTCCTGATTTAGTTCTCTACTCTGCTGTAGACTTCCTGGATGACCTTAAATAAATCTCTCTCTGACTCTGATCCCCATGCATAAAATGAAATAATACCTTTTTCCTTGTTAACAAATAAAGGAAAACGGAACACAGCTGAAAAGAGCTCAGTGTCTATCAGCCCAGCTGAGCTGTTCCTACTGAGATGGTGAATTTACTCCCACTGCCACCTCATCTCTACCTGCAGATTTTTTGTATGAATAGACTACTTAGCAAATGCCTTTCTTATCCTTTTTTTCACTCCAGTAATCTTTTCCTTTCTTTCCTCTGCTCTTTATATATCCTTGATTGCCTTAACCCTTCCTGTTGCACATGACTCTTATCAGCACCCATCATTAAAACCTGTTTTCAGGTACAAACCCAGGTAATTTTATAGTCTAATCAGGGTAAAAGATTCACCCTGTTCTTCTTCATAAGCTCTGGAAACAAAGACAAAATATGACAATATATAAGACAAAATTAAACCCTTTAAACCACTTTCATAAATTCTACCTAACCCAATGCACTTTTCATCCTGGATGCTAGGACCAGGATGTTCTTTCAGAGACATCCCTGGACAGAGCTCACAGAAATCTGCAGGTAACAATGTGCCACAATAAAATGTAAACCACAGAACTTCTACGCTTTATGGCAATTTCTTTTAAACACTATTTACCATATATATGCTACTTATAAATATAGCGTGTTTTATAAATTAACATGAAATTAATTCACATAAAGTGTCAACACCAGGAGAAGATGGAAGAAATGCCTGGAGTGATTAGGACTTTCAAAAGTATTCTTTGAGAGAAATCAAAGGAGCTTTGATAATTCAAACTACTGAAAAACAGACTGTTGATTTTAAAAAGCTAATTAATATTTACACTGTAACCAAATGTAAGGCTATTCTTTATAAACCCAGCTACTATCATTCTGAGATTACTAGGGAAATAAAACATTGATTCTCCAACACTTAGTTTGTAAAAAACAAAGGGAAATCCAGAGTCAAGAGACATGTATTTTGTTTCTACTCTCAACTTTGTATGACTAGTTTTCAGCGTGTTTTTCATATTCCTAATCCCAGCTTCAAAGCCATTGTATCTGTTAGATCTGTTAGCCATGTACCAAAAACTGTACATATGGTTACTGTCAATGGAGTTCAGAATTACAGTGCAAAGTGATGACTCAGATTAATTGTGAGTATTTCTAACAATCCTATCATGTTAGATTAATCTATTACAATGCTTTGTTCCAGGTTGATAACACTATTTTTACTATATATTTTTGATGAGAAAAATCCAGGGAAAGCTTAAGGAGGTTCCAGAGTTTCAACAGTTACATTTAGAGGAGTGAATATAAACAGTTTACCAAGAATCCTTTGCAGTATTACCATTCCTATTTGCCTGCATTTATATGTAAAGGGACATTGAGTTTTCATGTTACATTTTCCATAAGATTTGTAGGTGTAATAATTCTGTGTTTCCACTTTGAAGTCATAGGTACTAATCTATTGGACATCATCACTCATCTTCTTCTGGTAAATGTGGTTCAGCATGTAAAGCCATCCAAAATAATCTCCAAGGATCCTAAATGAAGATGTTTCCTTGAATTGATACGAAAAAGAACAACTTCAGGTGTCTTAACTGGAGTGATTAAACACATTAAAAAAAAAAAAAAAAAAAAAAAAAAAGATTATTCCCTCTGAAAAAAGACAGCAATTCTATTATTAATTTCTCAATTTCCTAACCAAAATCCCACTGTGCATATTTTGCACAGCTCACTCTAATAGGCAGGAGGCTTATATTTTGTTCCATATTATTCTATTCAAAGCATAATTTATGCTCAATGTCTGCTTTAGTATAGAATTTAAAGTTTACTGCAGGAGGCAAAGGTTTTAAAGAAAACTATCCAAAATCAATTAAAAGTATTAGGCAATTATTTATATTGATTGCTCTTTAAGACATTATCTGGTTTAGAAAATAGGTAATTAGACAAACTATGAAGTTGGAAATATATTCTACTTTCTGTTCTATGAACTAAGAATAAAATCCACTCACAAGATGGAAAAAGTTATGCTAGAGTAGTCAAATCATTCTCTTGATTTTTTTTTTTTTTTTGTGAAAAGTAATATTGGAGCACTTAAAGGAAAGATAATACAAGTATGCTTAAAAAAAAATAAATCCCATATTATTATTCCCACTGCATCATGTGTGGCCTCCTAATCATGATTTCACTTTTGTTTAACAATGAAAACAGGAAATAAAGCAGAGATTAAGAGATTTCATTGAGTTACAGTAGCATGACATAGGGAAAAAAAAATATAAACTAATAATTTAATTTATTTTGAGGGTAGAAAGTTTGGGGATTAGGACTGAGTAAGTCATAACCCAGTAAAAGGTGATGAGGTGGTATTACCATATTGCCCTGCCCATGTATTCTAATCATAATCTGATCACCTGTAGAGAAGGGAGCTCAGTCCAATCCTTGCCCTCTTTTGTAAAAATAGCAATAAAGGTGTTAAGTACAACTAATATTAATGACGGTTATTGGCAGCTGAAAACAAGAGTATAATAATCTAATGGAAGGCATTACATTGCACTCATACCTCAACTGTGGTTGGCATTACCATTATAAAACTAATTTAACTATCAACAGAAGGGAAGAAATTCCATAACTTCACAAATAGCTGACTCAAGTTTTTCCCAACCAATTTTTTTCCCCCTTTGATTCTCTTAACATAGTGATATCTCACCTACCAAGAACTACAGTAATCTATATAGTAGATGTAGAGCAAGGTAGGTAACATTTGGTGAACTAACAGAAAAACCTGGAGAAAAATTGTCAACTCAAGCTCTTAAGGCAACATTTTCTCTGTAATAAACAGCTTGCCATGTAAAGCTTAAGCGGGGATTAGTTCACAGGCAGTTTTGGAGGAGAAAAAGAAGTGGCAGTTTCCTCTCTCCATGCCTACAGTGTAAATCTTGCAGCACTGCTTTTTAGCAAGAGCATGGGAAAAACAAATAGAAAGTGGTTAATGTCGTGTCAGGACCTCATATCTCACAGACTAAAAAGTATATACAAAAGTGGAGTTAATGCTGTGAAACCAACACTTGCAAAAGAGTTTAAGGTTTATACCCAGATTAGCAAACCCATCAGCACATCTAGTGCAGGCTGTTAGGACATAGCCCAGCACTGGGAGCAAATATTGGACATTTAGCATTACCTTCAAACGTTTCAATATGACCATCAAATCAGCACCACAGAGATCCACTTGTTTAGAGAAATTTCATTTTTCTACAGTATAAGATTCTCTTAGCTGACTAATAGATTTTTTTTTTTTTTCTTTTATGAAAGGTTTCCCAGAAAGTGTGGCTACTGACTCACTCACAGTTTTCCACATCATTTGAGATTTAACAAAACATTTCATTCAAGCAGAAACAAATCACACATGCTTAACAATGCCAGCAAGCCAGAGTCAGAAAGCAATCGAGAAAAAAAAACAAACCCAAACCACTTCACGTCCCTGACCTTGTGTACCAAAGGTGGTGATCCTGCTGCTCGTGGATCACGCATGACTTGCAGACCGTCCATGTACTGCTCCTGTGCCAGCTCTGGATACGTGAAGGAACGGTGCTGGCTTCTGTGGGAATCCTTGGAACCCTTCTCTAGGAAAAGAAAGGAGACAGCTGTGGCCAGCACTGCTTGCCTGGATCAGGGACAAGTGACATGTTCAGCCTCAGGGAACTGTTGTCATCTCCTGCTTGTTCACTTCTTCCAGAGTTTCCTCTCCTTAGCTTTGGAGCATTTTGCTCCTTGATTACATGAAATAAGGAACATAGCTCACAACCGTGTTTCACATTTTTCTTTTGGAAAATCATCCAAAACATGGCTAGCTTGAGCATTAATACTACCCTGTGCACTCCAAGAAGAAATTTCACTCTAGGTCTTCAACCCATGAGTAGACCAGAGAGCAGTAAGTAGATAGGACATCATGAGACCAAACTCTGTTCAGCAAACTTCAGTTTTATGAATGTCATCTAAATCTCCTCATTAAGGAAACTGAGATATCAAATGTTTTTTTTGGAAATAATACATTTCCTGGGACATTTTCTTCATCTGGTATTGTTTGAAATAGTGCATTTTGAGAGGTAAACTGTTTATCAAAAAAACCAAAGTTTGTCAAAAACAAAGTTTGTCAAAGCTATTAAAAAAAAAATCACACACATTTCTAACTCTGCAGGGGCTTCATGTCAACTACTGTGAAAGTCCATATTTTCTCAAATTTTTTTTCAGAAGATATTTAAATTTCTAAATAATTTCATACTTCTGCTTTTTTAAAAAAAAAATCTAGATTATCATGTTGAAACTCATAAACAAATAATTTCAAACAATCTTTAAGCTTAAGTATAACTATAAGACATCCTCTTTTTTTCTTCTTCCTGTACAACTT
Source organism: Todiramphus chloris collaris (assembly GCA_025345505.1). Lineage (NCBI taxonomy): Eukaryota > Metazoa > Chordata > Aves > Coraciiformes > Alcedinidae > Todiramphus > Todiramphus chloris. The sequence goes on from JANVCC010000034.1 coordinate 20,788,620, forward strand.
TTTAAAGAAGAAAATCCTTGAATTTTAACATATAAATAAATGATCACATAGGCAAAAAGTAAATGCTGTTAGTAAGACCAGGAATGGAACCACCACCCACAGAAAGTGGACATGTGTGAGTCACCAAAAAAAAGAAAAAGATTAGTACATCTGTTTTGTCAATACAATAAAAGACACCGTTCTGGTGTCTGGACACTCCTTTTGGAAGTACATTGATGGCCAAGTTTTGTCAAACTGTTAATTTAATAAAAACAGGGAAAATGGCTTTTTCAAAGGGTGCCTAATGCTCAATGTGAAATGCAGCTGTTTAACTCACCACAAACATTAACATTTTATTCATTTGAAAAAAGAGCTTGAGGAGCTCACGTGCCTCTTCCGCAGTCACGTTGTATGGTCTTTTCTGAGACCACTCCTGCCAGTGGCAAACCCTCTTGCTTGTAAGTTTGGGCTGACACTAACAGAGGAGGACTGTGATGCTGCAAGCCTTTGGATAAAACAAGGTATGACTTCACATCTGGAGAGAGCAGCTGCCTAAAAAAAATAACAGCAGGGAGATAAAAAAAAAAGAACTAGAATTACTGCAGGAGGTTAAAACTTCTTTTGCTGGTACAAAGACTACATTATTTTTTCCCCTTCTGCAATAAAATTCAGTAGCAATTCAGTATAAGTAGAATTATCTAATGTCAGGGTAAGCTAAAAGTCACAAAAAAAGTGACAGTTGTGTAAAAGGAAGGTAAATTTTCCATCATATTTCACTTACTAGAAACTTTGTGGCAATTTGAGCCTGTATCTTTTCTCTTAAAACCTTACATAGGAAAGAGCGAGTCCTACTCACCCTGCTTCCTTTGGACAAACTGTTTCTCTTCTGAAGCCAAAAGTATATGAATCACACATTGTCCTTGTTTCCTTTATTTATTCCCCATGTCTATCTTCAGCTTAGTATTTGCATCTCAAGGTTCCAAGCTAGAGGAAAACACTAGTGGAATTTCCATTATTTAAAGTTAATTAATAAATGTGTAAATGGTCCCTGATCAGAACAGCCTCCACCTACCCAAAGTGTTTCTGCAGTGGTGTACCACACTGGTTGAGTATCAGCATTAGCCCTGCTGAAATATATGAAAAAAGCATTAGTAAAGTGATAATGATACTTCACAACCGTGAAATCAGTTATCAGAGTTACGTTCCTAACTCATATTCACCTTACAAAGGAGCTGAGAGCAAAGCAGATAAAGAACAGACTCACAGTTACAGCAGCAAGTGAACACGTGCTGGACACTAGAAGCTTTTGGTTTTGCTTTGCACATAATGGAAATACTGCTGCGTAAGAGCTGTTGAGCAACCTCCTGTAAGGAAATTTGTGATTATGAGAAACCTTTTCCTAAGGGATTTTCTATGTTTTGGAAGATACGTGCTTTGATTTGTGAGGTGTTTGAACTTGAAAATGCTTGAAGGCAGGGGTAAAGGCTTTTTTGTTTGAGTGCTTGGTTATTTTGGTTTTGTTGTTTGGGAATTTTTCTGCACTGTAAGTCCAGTAAACAGTTATTTCCCTAATTATTTTTTTTTTCTCCACCCCAAGAGAGATAGCTTCTGTTTTGTTATGGCCTCCTCAGCTGCACTGGTAATCCAAATCCCAGCATAAGCTGCATATTTGTACATAGCACCATTTCAGGCACTGGTGGGATGCCACCAGACTGGAGATGATTCAGAAGCAAATGAATTCCATGGGAACCTTTTCCCCTGACCTCAATGGGTTTTGGGAAGGTGAAGATCATTTTATTTATTGTTAGTAATTGTCCTTGTGAACATCACCAGGAAGGCTGAAGCACACAGTTATTAAGATTGCACATTGAAATACTGACAGTTTCACTGTTAAAAGGTAAGAAAACATGCCTCATCCTTCTGGTCCCCTCTCCAGGTCCTACCTTTTGGGAAGGTAATTCTTTTTTGAGGGTCTGGTTGGGTCTTCTTGTCCCTACAGGGAGATGTCCCATATGGGAGTCGTCCAGAGTGGAAGTGTTTAAATGAACACACTTCTACTTGGTCTGGCAAGTGCCTTCCCTTAATGTGGTTTGTTCTTTGCTTGCTCCATCCTAGAGGCAGAGTCCAGTTATTATTAGCAATTTAATAAAAGGAAGTTTGCAGTCATATTCGCACAAAAGCATTTTTTATCTCTCAAATTGTTTTAATCATTTCCTTTCCAATAAGAAAAAGCATCCATAGCATTTTTCCTTTCCAATATGACAGTACAGCTGGTAAAAGAGTAAATAAACTCAGTTTCTTGTTTAATCATTAAGAAAAAAATATTGAACTGCTGCCATCTTTTGGCTACACTCTATGATAATTGCCATCAATTAAAGATTGTTTTCTAAACCAAACACGGGAATAAAGTATTCTCAAGACATTTATGAGTTTGTTGTAATAAAGGGAATTCTTTAAATAAATACAAATCCAGGAACACTGTAATCACTAAAGTTTCAAAAGCAACTTTAGTGTCTTTGTCCAAGGACCTATAGGAAGGCCTGCTTGAGGCAACAGAATTTCAGGACACTTGAAAGCAACCAGTAGATTTTAGAATTTCTTTTTTTTTTTTAATCTTTTTTTTTTAATTACAGACTCATCACTAGATAACTTGTGATGCTTTGTTTTGCATTTCATTCTTTGCTTTGCAAAAGTATTTTGTATTCTTCCACAATCTGCCCTTATGATGTTTGGGACTTAATAAACCCTTACAGACCTCAGTTACCAAGAGCCTTGAATTCTGACTCCTCTGATCCATCCAAGTCAAATGGCAACATAGGGCAGAGTTACAGACTGTAGAGAGAATAAACACATGCTCCCCATTGGTTTTTGCCTTTACGTCAGCCAACGAGCAGTGACTAAACCTGCCAGGTTCTACCACTGGTCCAGCTTTCTCTAACTGTAAATACATCTGCAGCTGTTCCCTTTAGGAGACCAGAACACAATCGGTGCAGGGAATACAGTTTACAAACAGTTTAACAGCTGTTTGAGTACAGTTCACAAATCATCATGCCAGCTGGAGTGTTTCAGAAGTGTTCAGGAAAACATATACAAAACTGCTCCATTTCAGCGAGATATCAAGATGAGAGCCTCCGATTTCTTGGCAGTCCTTCGGTAAACAGCAAAAGAGATAAAAATGAGAAGTTATTCCAACAAATCTGTCATTTCCTGAGATCCTGTGATAATTCCCTAGTCCACACTGTCTGCAGCTGGAATTTCACAGTATAGGGATAAAACATGTCTTTTCATGATCAAGGTGCAGGATATTTTCCACTTAGCCTTCAGCAATATATAGCCCACCATGCCCCCAGAAGGTAGTTCTGTTTCACCTAGAAATATAGCCATATGTAGTACCTAGATCCTAGATAACTAAGCTAAGATAGTTAAATGTAGGCACATGTGGTCACCTCCTACATCTTTTGCGCCCAAAATCTGGAGGAGGACAAGTAGGTTAAAGTTATTCAGTGCGTAAACCCATTTATATCATTATGGGGCAGTCCAAAAGAACAGATAAATGCCAAAAACATTTTCAAGCTGCCTTTTTAGTGTGCCTGGAATATGATGGGGTTGGTTTTAGAATTGCTACTGAGGGAAAAGCCTCCCAGGTGCACAGCTGCAGGAAACATCTTTAGTGTAGTCTACAGCCTGATAAGTAGTGGGTGCATTCCTCTCCCTTACCCACACACCTCAGGCTGGGAAGAGGAAGAAATGGTTTAGGGTAAATGATTTTTGGTTTTACAATGTTAACCACCTGCTACCTCAGCTGAGAGGATGTGTCAACTTCCCAGACATCAGCAGTACAAAAGGACTGACTGGGGCTCCTAAGCACATCTCAGGACTTTATAAAATAGATGAACAAACGAAAACAAGGAAAAATGTATGAATCACACAATGTTATCCTTCTCAATATCTCCCATATTCACATCAGCTTGACCAAAACTAAAGATCCAGACACACATGCACTGCTGTGAGTAGACAGTGCTTCTTAGTCTACTGCTACTCATGGTTTTCTTGCCAGTGTCTGATCTGATCTAATCTAATCTGCTTACCTGGTACATAACCACTAGTTCAGCTCCTTCCCCACCTACTTTCCTCCCTCTACGTCGAATTCACAGATGCCCCTGAAGATTTTGAGTCACTTGCCTGTATTCATAACAGAGCAAATACAAATATACATCAGTTATATGTATTTCATATGAGAAGTTATCTTGCAAAAGGCATATGAACCTGTAAAGTTTGAGTTCCTGGTAGAAACTCTCTTCTTAAATAAAATAAGTTTAAAGTAAGAACAAAGTTTGATTTTTTGTTTTTTTAGATTGGGATATTGGAGATGGTTTCCTTCAGTCTTATTCTTTCCCAAAGGCCTGAGGCAAATAGGAAGCAGCTTCAGAATCTAATCCAACCTGCAAATGTGCATAGCTGCAGAGCAAAACTGCTCGTGTGGATTGGTGGCCAAAAATAAAAAGGAAAATGGAAGTTACTCCACTTATGTCCCTCAGAGTACCTAGGTTTTGTGGAAAGCTTTTCCTATATGAAATGCTTTCTTCTGTTGATTTACTGAGGGTAAACCACAAGCACCAGCGAAGTGATTTGTGCCATACTATGAAATCAGAGTAATACAAAGGTCTAGGAATAAAAAAAAAGGTCTAGGAACAAAAAGCATTATAATAACTAAAGAGCTCTTTCTGATCACAATTGAAACCCCACATTTCTTCTTGGTGGCAGCAATCTGTACTTACAGATATATGGAAGGAAAAAATGTTGAATTTGACTGACATTGAAGCAAACACCTCCAAATATAGGGGGGTGAGAGGGAAAAGAGGAGAGGAACACCAAAACATCTGTATCTGTTAAAAGTACCAAAACCCCTCAGTTCCACATCCTCCTGAAATATACATCTGGTCTCAGTTAATAGAAAAATGACAAGAACTGGAGCATGGGAGGACCATGAGAAGCCATCTAGACCTTCGCTGTATGCAGCAGCTCCGTGGTGACTCAGAGTGGTTTGTCTCATCATATCCACATAGCTGCTCCCTAAAGACAACCCAGTCATGACCTAATTATTTCTGAGCTTGCTAATTCTGAGATATATTTGACTGAATTATTGAGCTATAAAGAACAGAACTGTAGCCGTGAGCTGAATTACACCTACCTCCACCAAGCAATTATCTTTTTCTTTTCAATCCTCCTTCTTTCAAAAGATGAGGGCCTTCCAAGCTCTGGAAACCAGTTATGGCAGAAAAAATAGGAATGAAGCCCCAGAAGTCCTTGCGAGCACAGCATACAGCCCTGTCACAGAGTCAGGGTTGTTTCTTACATCAACTTGAGTGAATGAGAGGGGTTTTTAAAATAGTCCTATTAGCAAATTGCATTGATAAATTCAAAGTATCACAGAGAATGGCATTGTGTATCTAAAGGATGCCATTATTATGGCACTATAAGAGGAAAGGAAAAGAAAAAATAAAATTACAGAATAAAGAAAGGAATATGGAAGAAAATTACTATGAGGGGATGAAGCATTTTGTATTCATAGATTACATTCATTCCCACTTCATTACGGGCAAAGCAAGATCTTCTGTGCTCTTTTCCAACTGTGCCTGCAGAAGTGCAATGCATCTGCCACAGCTGGCCTCCCTGGAGCTGCTCAGAGTTTTGGGTGGGAGCACAACACAGCAGAAGGCAAAGGAAGGGATGACAGGAGCAAGCATCCAGCTCTACAGCAGTTCAAGGTTTCTGAGCAGCCCCAGACCAAAGGCTGCAGCAGCCTCTGAGGTAGAATACAGAGAGTCAGAAACACCACAATTCTATCGCTGTAGCAAAGGATTATACCACATCTTCCAAAAACACATTTGGGGTTACCACTCCCTCACACGTACTCTCTCTCAGCACTGTGTAGCAGAACTTACTGGTAATGCACCGAGAAAGGAAATTGCTCCAAAGACAGATCATTGCACAACCACATTCCACTTATGTGGTACTGATCAGATGCCAATTATGTATCATTAAGTATTGTGTTTGGATAGTAAATCGGGCAGACTCAGCTAGAATAACACAGTTTGTTTTACTAAGTCTTTATGTAAATAAAGCTATTGTACTATTCCTATTCCATACTTATTGCTTCTCCCTATGGGCCAGATCCTGTCTCTCTGCTACTCAGTAAAAACGAATTTCATAAGTTTTTCATTAGTTTCACAATGTACATTTCACAACATACAACAGTCACAAATTTGACCTTTCTCCAGCCATTTTCTCCAAAACTTCTCTTATTCTCTATGAGATACAACCATTTCTTCATCACTTTCCCTGAAGGCAGAATAGAAAAGACACAGATCATATGTCATTTACTTCCGGATACACAAAATGTTTCCGCAGCTCCTAACTGCAATGCTAGCAGGATCCTAGTGGGCACCACATCTGCTGGCAAAGAAGCCAGCTGCTGCTGCCTACATTGCTCAGAAACCTGGTGGCCCAGAATTTCCAGAGCTGGGAGACAGTGTGAAGAAACAATGTTGGTAGCTTTAACTATAAGCTGGAGCTAACAGCACACACCAAGACTCCCAGTGAAGGAGGTGGTGGTAAAACAGCTGAACTGGAAGGCAGTAAAAAAGCACAGGTAAACAACCAGGGAATTTTACTGAGCTTCTGCAGAAGTTAAAAATTCTTATTCCAGATCTAGGCAAAGAGTGCCATTAGTGTTTAGAAAGTATATCTGTCCTTGAAATATGTTTTCGTTTTGTTTGACAAATGTAATCCTCCTGCACTGTTTTGTTGCAATTTGCAAATGAAACTGGTGAAGCAGAAGGAGGCTCTTTTCATTAGGAAACATGGAAAAAATTTCAGCTAAACAGAATAGTCATTCAGATAGCACAGTCAAAACCCATATTCAAAGGACAAATAAAACCAAGAAGCAGAAAAGGTTAAAATAGAGTTAAAACCTAGCAGGAAAATCCATCATACCTACCTTTAGGACAATGTATTAAATATATATGATATTCAAAAGCATTTTTTTAATGGCTTCCACATAACTATATGTGTGGGATTTTTTTTTTTTTTTTTTTTTTTTTTCCTAGAGTGGAAACATTTGTAAACAAAATCCCAGACTTGGCAAAAACATTCATCTGGATCCCATGCTGCACAAAGCTTCAGCTGAATGTTCATGGTTGCTTAGGTTTGTTTGCACAGAATAGAAGACGGTGCCAGGCAACAATCGAATTCCTGAATTGGCCTTGTCAAATTAGACACTTGCTCCTAATCATAATTGTAAAGCTGTGATAAAAGAAGATAAATAAGAGCCTTTAAAGAATGCAACACCGCTATGTAAAAACTTTCTTTTACTTACGGAACCTTGTCTTCAAGTCCTCTTGGGTAAGGAAAAGGAACCGGGACATCTGGAGTTTCTAGTTGCCTCTCAGAATAACCAGCTGGGTAATTTTTCTACCATGCAAGTAATTATTTTTAATTTGTGCATCTGTTCCCCAAGTTGTAATACTCTCACATAACATTTTATGACAGATCTGATGGGTTTAGTTAGCTTTGTGTTCTCACATGCTGAAAAGTTTAGAGACTTAGATTTGAACAACAGAGAAGAGGCACAAGAGCAACAAGCTCTATTCGTACCCAGCAAGAACAGGATACAGCAGTAAATGGCCCAGAACAAGTACAAACCAATCAAAAGGCAATTATAAATTCAAACTGAGCTACACTTCCCTTTGCATATCTCTTGCAATGAAAAGAATGAGTGCAGCTCGGGACCTCGCCATTCTGTCACTCTCTAGGAAGAAAAAACCAATGAAAAGCAGAGAATTATGCAAAGGTTATCCAACTATCAGTGCAAGACTCGGAAAGAGCATGGTGCCTTTTGTTCAGAAAGACACTTGTAGCAGAGGAGAAGCCATGCTGCAGTTCATTTACTTTGCCTTGTGCTGCTCACTTCCATGGCTTGTATCAGCAGAATTCGTTCCACTAGGCACATGTCCTACTACATGCTACTTCTTACCATATCCATACTGCAGCCACCTGAAGAAGCAGCAACAACTTACTTGAACATGGAATATTTGTAAATTAACATAAAGTAGCTCTTGGTTTCTCATCCCAGTTACTGAATTCCCGAGGGCAAGCAAAACAGCTTCCAGCTGATGGAGGTCTGAAGACTTCATATGAATCACTCCCTGTCTCTTGAGCATCCTGAGTCATCTTCATTGTGAACAAAACAATGTTATTTATTTATTGCCCATCACTGTAGCATCTGGGTGTCATGCAGAGTTTAAAATCAATGTGCTGGCAGGCAGTGCAGTCCAGCACAGGCTCTAGACTTTGTCAGATATTTATCAGATGTCATTGTTGTGAGCACCAGCTTTTTTTGCTTTGCTTTGTCTTTTCCTTCTGCTGATGTCACTCCAGCAATTGCAGTAAATCGCTGAATTTGTCCTTGCTTTCCCATTGCTTGAGATTCTCCCCCATAGTCCGTGACTATGCAGAGCTGAGATCTCAGCCTTGCAGATAAGCAGAAAGCAAGAGCTGGGGAAAATGGTATAGCATTTGTTAGTAAGACAGCTTCAAATGCTGTCATGTTATCAGCTACCATTTTTATGTCATCCAAGCCAGTTTCTAGTTTCTTTTGGGTTTAGGTGTATCATTCACATGCATTTTAGTGGGAACTGAGTTTTCAGACCTTGATTCCAACGTAACTGCCTTTCCCCAGATAATCCCATTACATATTTAGTTATATATGTGATTATGTGAGTAGTTAGAAAGCTGTTTTTTCTCTGAAAAGTCCCTCTTCATTTCCTTTGGCAGCTTTTCACTCCCACGTAAACAAAGAAAACCATGTAGAGTACATTTTACTGACAAAAAAAAAAGGCAACACAATATACCAAGAATGGATTTCAATACTTTTTCCCAATTTGACATCTTATTAGTTTTTATTTGATGGATTTAAGCTTCTCAGCCTTCAGATTTCAAGTCAATTGAGATATAAATATATAGATTTATACTTCAATGTAGAGATGTCTTTAAAAGATGTGCCAAGTATCTGCAAAAAAGAGGCAGCAAAGAAATATAGAAAAAAAAAAAAGAATCATAGCACTGCTTAGGTTGGAAAGGACCTTTAGGATCAAGTCCAACCCTTAACCCAGCACTGCCAAGTCCATCACTAAACTATGTCCCTAAAAGCCACATCTACACTCTCCTACATACCTTCAGGCATGGTGACTCAATCACTTCCCTGGGCAGCCTGTTCCAGGGATTGACAACCCTCTTGGTAATTAAATTTTTCTTAATGTCCAATCTAAACCTCCCCTGGCACAACTTTCTATTTCTTCTTTTCTTGACATTTGTTACTTGGAAGAAGAGACCTACCCCCACCTCTCCACAACCTCCTTTCAGGTCATTGTAGAGAGCGAGAAGTTTCCCCTGAGCCTCCTTTTCTCCAGTCTAAGCAACTCCAGGTGCCTCAGACACTCCTCTTAAGACTTGTGCTCTAGACCCTTCACCAGCCTCATTGCCCTTCTCTGGACATGTTCCAGCACCTCAAAGTCTTGCTTGTAGTGAGGGGCCCAAAACTGAACACAGTATTAAAGGTACAGCCTCACCAGTGCTGCCTATGAGGGGACAATCACTTCCCTAGACCTGCTGGCCACACTAGTTCTGACACAAGTCAGGATGCTGTTGGTCTTTATGGCCACCTGGGCACGCTGCTGGCTCATGTTCAGCTGTCCACCAGCACCCTCAGGGCTTTTTCCACTGAGCAGCTTTCCAACCACTTTCCCAAGACTGTAGCATTGCCTGGGGTTGTTGTGATGTAAGTGCAGGACCCAGCGCTTGGCCTCGTTGAAACTCACCAGTTTTCAGTAGCTCACATACTTGGGGTAACTGAGTGCTCTGCATGAGTATTTATGATGTGTTTCCAGAGCTGCTCAATCCTGCTGAGTTTAATGGAGATCCTGAAGTATTACATTCAAACATGTCAACAAATATGCCAGTTAATCACACATACACACGTTTAAAAACTCAATATACTCCAGACTGGAGAATACTCAAAAAATTTGGACATAAAGTCATCCAGTCCTCAGAAGAGACACTGACAACCCACAAATATGAGGCCATTGGAAATGCCATATATGCAAGTAATCATTCCCCACAAAGAAAATGCAAGAAGCCTTCCTGACTATTCTCTGTGATTTTGAAGCCTGGAAATCAAGCAACTATTTACAACCATTGAGCAAAACCAAAGTTTCAGCAACAAAAGAAAGAGTCCTGTGAGACTGACAACAGGAATTTTTTGCATTTTTTTCTTTTCATTCTCTTTTCTCCTTTCCTTCTGGCTTCAGCACGGCCTCCATCCTCATATGATTTATTATAAAAATCTAAGAACCAAAGGGTTATTCTGATTATCTTGGTTAAGAGTTTTAAAATGGCACCCAGAAACATCACAGCTGGAGGAGCCCTGAAATTCTCGTGGAGATATGGCAGCAATTTGGAAAGGGTTTGCATTGGCAGATAGCTCCATTAAAGCTCACATTTCTGTTCCCCTGCGAATACATCATTGTTTGACTTCTCCCACAGAGGGGAGAGTACAGGGCCCTAGCTGTAAGCTTGTTTTGCTTGAACAATGGCTTCTGTCTGCATGTAATCGTTAGCACACAAAATGTACTGTCACCTGAAACAACTGTCACCCTATTTGTTGGTCCTAAAGGCAATATGGGGATAATTGTTTGGAAATATTTTCTTCTGTAGCAAGCTATGGGACAAGGACACTAGAAAGGGTTTTCTCAAGAATACAGCTGCATAATACAGTTTCTTCCATCCTTTCATCAACGTGTCTCACATAAAGGTAAAACAACCCATAAAGAGCACATCAAACAAACAGCATTTCAGAAGAGCCTCTGACTTACAACCAGCTGTTTTATGCAGTGGATTCTCACTTATTGTCAGCACCAAAGTGAGGGATACCACTGTGACCCTAATGCCAAATGAGTAATGTAAGCAAGAACTTTGTCAGTACGTCAAAAAATTAAACCATTCAAACTTCCATCAAGGGAGACAGGGGGTGGGGGAAATTCTCTGATGTCTTTGCTTAAGATGCAACCATCCCGTATTTCTGCATCCCAAAGGTTGACTAAGGGAAGAGGGAACAAGTTAGAAAGCATGACAACAGAATATAGAGTCATAGAATTGTCAGGGTTGGAAGGGACTTTAAAGATCATCTAGTTCCAACCCCCCTGCCACGGGCAGGGACACCTCCCACTAGAGCAGGTTGCTCAGAGCTCAATCCAGCCTGGTCTTAAAAACTTCCAAGGATGGGGCTTCCACCACCTCTCTGGGCAACCTGTTCCAGTGTCTCACCACCCTCATGGGGAAGAAATTCTTCCTGAATGTCTAACCTGAATTGACCTATCTCTAGCTTTAATCCATTCCCTCTAGTCCTATCACTGCCCAACAGCCTAAAAAGTCCCTCCCCAGCTTTCTTGTAGCCTCCTTCAGATACTGGAAGGACACAATAAAGTCTTCCCAGAGCCTTCTCTTTTCCAGACTGAACAACCCCAACTGTCTCATTCTGTCCCCATAGGAGAGGTGCTCCAGCCCTCTGATCATCCTCGTGGCCCTTCTCTGGACACGTTCCAGCACATCCATATCCTTCCTGTAATAGGGACTCCAGAATTAGACACAGTACTCCAGGCAAGGTCTCACGAGAGTGGAGTAGATGGGGAGAATCACTTTCCTCGACCTGCTAGCCACGTTTCTCTTGATGCAGCCCAGGATACGATCAGCCCTCTGGGCTGCAAGAGCACACTGATGGCTCATGGTGAGCTTCTCATCCACCAGCACTCCCAAGTCCTTTTCTTCCCAGCTGCTCTCAAGCCAGTCACTGCCCAGCCTATACTGGTGCTTGGGATTGCTCTGACCCAGACAGAGGACCTTGCATTTGGCCTTGTTGAACTTCATGAGGTTGGCATGGGCCCACCCCTCCAGCCTGTCAAGGTCCCTCTGGATGGCATCCCTTCCCTCCAGCATGTCAGGCACTCCACACAGCTTGATATCGTCAGCAAACTTGCTGAGAACTTGCTGAGGGTGCACTCAATGCCACTGTCCATGTCACTGACAAAGATGTGAAACAAGACTGGTCCCAGTACTGATCCTTGAGGGACTCCACTTGTCACTGGTCTCCACTTGGATACAGACCCATTGACAACCACTCTTTGGGAGTGCCCATCAAGCCAGTTCTTTATCCACTGAATTGTCCATCCATCAAACCCATATTTCACCATCTTGGAGACCAGAATGTCATGAGGGACAGTGTCAAAAGCTTTGCTCAAGTCCAGGTAAATGACGTTGGTTGCTCTTCCCCCATCTATTGATGTTGTGACCTTCTCATAGTTTCAAGTTGTTGTGACCTTCCATTAGTTTCAAGTTCAGATTAAGGAAACCTCCTTTTAGGGACATCACAAAGTAAATTTTGTTCTTTCTGAGAAAAGAATTTCTTGCGCATGTTAATATATGCCAAACCTCTAGCAACTCATATAGCCTGTTCCCCACAGTTAGGGGAAATTTTTCCTCACTGTTATTTAGGAAGGTATTTTCTTTCTATTGTTGAATTATATTCTGAGGAACCACAGTTTGGCAATTTCAATTTCCTCTTTCTGGAGTAATTTCTTATAGGGTATACCAAAGGAGAGGAAAAAAAAAAATTTTTTTTTTAAAGACAAAATACATCATTACCTGACTGAAATTAATGCATAGTAAAGGGAAAGAATGGCTGCTGTATATGCATCTAAGTGAACTCAAGCAAAGGTATAGACAGGGAAGTTAATATCAAGAGAAGTTATTAAAAAAACAAGACGGTCCTCAAGAGCTTAAAGACAGTTGTTGGCTCTTAAAATGAAACTTTATTGGGCATTTTCCTGGTGAAAAATTTCCAAGGGATGAAGAAGGAAAGGTCTTTATGCTGATTTATGAAGATAAAGCAATGATTGGCCAGAAAAGTAATTTTCCAATCACATGAAACATGCTAAAGCATCCCAAGAAGAGACTAAGAGGCAAAATAATTCTATTTTGCAGAACATTATTTTAATATTTTGTGTGGATCTAAAATTTTTGTCTTCATTTAAATCTATTTATACTTGGCAATAAAGTCCATTCCTCTTAACTGACAACAGCAAATCTCGATTTTCCATTTCCATAATGTTGAAAAGGTGGCAAGTAGCTACATTTCAAACTGTGAGTGCCAGTGGATTTTTGATTGCATGTAAATTACTGCAGAAGTACCTTGTTGTTGTCTGCACCTCTGAAGAGAGCGTGCAGGTTCCGGGCTTGCATACGTATGGGAACTGCACATGAACGTAAGCTCAATTACTCATTGAAAAAGTGTGATGTAAATTAGGCTGCGTGAGCCACATGCACCAAGAGCTTGGCTCAGACCACATCCCTTGTGTGGGCACTGTTTGTACTGAAAAATAATTAGTTTGTTATATTGTTCATCTTCTAAACACTGTGTGTCTGTTACAGTCATGCCCTCTACACTCAATGTTCTTTTATCTGTTGTGATCTTGTTCTTTATTACCAAGTCCTGAGCACTCTATTCCATCTGTCAACACCAAATATTGTTTGTGTTATATAAACCGTAAAAGTAGGTTCAGTCCTTTCTGCATTCTCTGCCTGTATCTACCTCGTCATCTATGGATCTACTCAGGAGTGAATTGCTACTAATAGGTTAGTGGTATGTGCTACAACATCTGTGCTACCTTCCAGGGTATCTGGGTGGGTATCTCAGTGTGTAAGTTGCAAACATACATTATGATAATTTATGCAAAAATAGCTGCATGCAGAAAAGAATAAATCTACAGCCTAGAACTCGAAGGACCTGTACTAATAGTATCCTGAGACTCCCAGCTCCCAGCAGCATTAGGACCAGTACGGTACATCTGACAGGATGCCTACAGCATTATATTGCACTGCCAGCCACTTCAGTCTGCAAGGACTTCTCCCCCACAAGCACCAACTCACAGCCAAACATTTCAATTTGGACAGACCTTAGGAAGAAGTTGTATTGACAGTACAGAGGATAAATGATTACAGGTTTCTTGGCTATTCACAATATTCTGCATCCAGGAGTTCTTTGCAGGAGTAGACGATTTAAAACAAGTCTTTTCATGACTGAGCACAAGAAGGAAAGCAAAACAAAACCTCAAGACAGAAATCTTTTGCTAACTTAAAAATGAGTGTATCCCAGATCGATTGGTTAAAGATGCTTTTTCTTAGCTTCTGGTGTGTTTTTAAATGACAAAGCATTGGTCTTTTTGTGTTACAAGCAGGCTTGTCAGCAGAAGCCAACCTCAGCTTCATTCTTTTCATCAGTTTTGGGCAGAGTAAATTTGTGTAGCATATTCTAACAGCTTTGTGTACAGCTGGGTAAATGCCAGGCTGCTTGCTAATGAAAATTAATTTTATACTCTATTCTGTACTTTTTATCATGCTTTCAATTGAAGAAAATATTTTCAATAAAAAGTGCTGGACTATGGGTCCTGCTATATTTCTCCAAATGCTCAGGCCATTTTTTCCAGAAAAGCATACCTTCGACCCAAATGGGATAAGCAAATTTTGGACATAAATTTCTTCACTTGCACCAATTCCTAATCATTCCGGAAGAGAAAAGCAATGCAAATGCAAAGAGTTGAGCAGCATAGTTGGGGCTGCATCAAGCCATTATAGAATCAGTCGTATCAAGAACGAAGCGTCAGTCTTTTCTTGAAACTTAAAGTGATCAACATAACTTTAAGTTTATTTCAAAATAGCAGAAATAAGATGGAGTGCTATGATGATTAATGGAAAAAAGCCATTGACTGGATCTTGGATCACAGGTTATAGCAAAATGCGGCGTCACACAAGCAGTCAAAAATGTTAGCATAAAACCCCCACAGCAATGAATTATAATTCAAGGCATGTGAAATCAGAGGAACAAACCATAATAGATCATACACCATACAAAAAAATCCAAACTATTCTATTGAGTTCACCGCTACTCAGAAAAACATCGCTGACTTTCTTAGAATTGCTTAACCTGTCATCCCTGAAGATGTAGCCACAGACATTCACATCTGCTGGCAACTCTTAGACAATATAAGCTCTCCAGGACTGTTGAATCCATAACCTTTGTACTGACATGTGGCAAAGCATGGGTTTACCACAGCTCCACTGTTTTGTAAGCTGTTCTAATTAGATGAAACTACTTTGAGTACACAAGCCTTTTTACCTCACACCATTGTTCTTCTGGGTAGCTAGCTCCTCAGACTGATTAGCTGTGGTTACGCTGCCTGAAACAGTCACACCACTGGGTACTTCTTACTTTCTGCCTGTAACAGATGCTGGGTATACTCTTGGTGTTATTAACACTGCCCTGCTAACATCAAGGAGAACAGCATTTGAAGGCTGAGTAAGGACAACAGAAAATTACCATGTTTATTGCTGTATCTCAACAAAGAATAGTTGGCTCTATTTTGTTGGGGGGGGGGGGGGGGGGGGGGA
>JANVCC010000034.1:20804256-20880305 GCA_025345505.1 Todiramphus chloris collaris
GGGGGGGGGGAACAAGCAAGAATTGCCTGATCCAAACATGAGATGTCACTATTTTCTTTTATGCACAAACTGCAGATGCCAGCAAATCAAAGAGGTTTGCAGACCCCAACAAAAACTATCATCTGATCAGATCAGCTTACTCCTTCTGGACAACTGTCTTCACAACACTTGGCATGAAGACAGCAAAAGATAAGGATTTTACATGTCATATTACCAAGTCTTTTAAATAACAGATTCAGCTTCCACCTGCAAACGATGTTCTGGAAACAGAACAGATGTAGTTTTACCACTTCATAATGTCTCTGAGAGAAGGATGATAATAGTGACATTTGCTTTGCACAGATGTCACCTCCTGGAACAGAAGGACAATGATAGGATAGTAATCACTAGGCTAATATATGCTCCATGAAGTCCATTAACAGCTAAACAACTACCAGTGCAGGCATCTTTAGGAGGCTCTGCACTGGTTTCTGGCATGGGCCCTAACATCCACACACAGCTTTATTAACAAATAGAGCTGCCTAGGAACTGTGGAGTGAATAAACAACTGAGAACACTGTCCCCAGAATAATGTGAAATATAATATGTATTTCAGCTTTCTATCAACATTGCTCAGAATTTCTTGTTCTTTCCTCACTTTTGCAGTTGATTATTTTAATCTCTGGACAATTTGCCTGTCTAGGTAGAAATCAGATTACATTCCACTTCCATGTTAGGTTCCCATCCCCTATAAGAAGGTTCCCATCCCTATAAGCCACAAATATTTCTTTTAGCATTGAAAACTTTGCCTTTGATGCCTGAAAATCCATGTCATTTAATGCAGTGCCCACCTTTTTCCCCAACAAGGACCAAACTACTGTCTGTACAGAAACCCTACAAAACCAACACTTAGAAAATGACAATTAAGAGTAATTTCTGTGGCTACTTGGTTAATGAGTTGCAGAAAAACAGTACACAATCCCAGCAATCACCCTTGGAGGCAGTGTGACTCAGAGGTGTACCTATAACTCAAATCACCTCCGTGGCTTCCTTTGGCTCAGACATGTGACCATTTACTTTTAGCCCATCACAACCATCCTGCATTTTCTCAACTATTTGGTCAGTGAATTGAAAGGCAGGGACCAGCTCAGCTGACATCCCTGAAAGGTGGCTGCAATCTTTAGCCCACACATTATCACCCTGCTAAAGATTTAATAGTATAAATGCTGAGTGTCACTAAGAGCCCACTGAATTTAACAAGGCTGTAACTATCGGTGTAGCTACATCTTGGGTACAGCTCACAACTCAGAGCTGTGGGATTTCCCAGCACAGTAACTCAATACTACATTGCCCAGGGAGGCTGTGGAGTCTCCTTCTCTGGAGACTTTCCAGACCCCCCTGGATCTGTTCCTGTGTGGCCTGCCCTGGGTGTTCCTGCTCTGGCAGGGGGTTTGGACTTGATGACCTCCAGAGGCCCCTTCCAACACCTACCATTCTGTGATTCTATGAGGGAGAATGTAAAGTCAGTGCAGTTACTGCAGAGGCCAGAAACCAATGAGTAAGTCTTTTTGGGAAGGAGCAACACTATGGGAGCTGTTTCATGAGCCAGGGTGGATGGGATTGGTTCTATAAGGCTGATAGACGATAAATGCAGTGAAAACCTCACCTCATCAAAACAAGTGTCTGCGGCTGGGAACGCTCAATGAGAGTAGAAAAATCACACACCCTTTCCACACAGATGCTTTTCAGAGCTGAGGAAAAATTAAGGAATCCACACTCTTTCTACTTCTACTCTCACAAAGCAGTGCTCTACACTACTGTCCCATGTCTGGAAAGATCTATACCTACTATAGCAACAGATGCATGCCTTGTTATTCTTGCTACCCTCGTAGATTTTTTTCCTTTTGTCTCTGACAAAAGGGTTTTTTTTGACCAATGTGAATAATGACTTAAATGATCCGTTCAGATGATTTGCCACCATTTTGATTGCTTTCCTCATGTCAGTGGGTGAAAACTGCTGTTGGTCCTTTCCAGAGGTTCATCCTTTAGATCTATACATGGCAAACTCTAAGTATTTGAAATTGGCTCCTGATTCATTTCCCTAGTTTTTAAGCCTGGAATATGTTTTCAATAATTGTGATCTGACTTTGGAAATAATGTCTTTAAAAAAAAAATTAAATACATCTTCTTGCTTAAAAAAAAAAAAAAAAAAAATCACTTTCTTGCTTCATTAGAGACATTTTCACACAGTTGTTAATACTAAAATATAGTATTCTCATGGCATATTAGACATTCAAGCCAGCATTAAAGTCTCCAGCCAAAATCACTACATTCTCAAAGGGTAAACTATATTATGGTGCAAAGTCCTTGTAGTGAAATTGTATTGAATAATTCTAAGGTTCACCAGTTATCAGCATTTCTTACAAGCACGTTGTTTGTGTCTGTTGAAACTCCCTCAATGTAGACCATAGCCTGCAGCCAGGCAACTCCACCTGAAATTCCAAATAGTAAAAATAAAATAAAATAAAACAAAATAAGAATATAAACATATAAAAATAAAATAAAAATATAAATAATAAAATAACACATAAAAATAAAATTAAATTTAAAAGTTTATAGATATGGATTCTGACAGACCAAGAACAGAAGCTGTGGGGACTCTATGGAAAGTTTCCAACCAGCGTTCTTTCTCAGACCAAGGAAGTTCCAAACCTCTATTTCCTGTTGTCAGTGGATCACTCCTGCCATTATTTCATTGAACATATCCAACATGACTATTGGAAATATTGTATGCCAGGATTCCTGAGTAATTCCTGAAGCCTCATTCTCACTTCTTTCTCAGTTCCTCCTTTTTCTCCACATAGTAAGGGAAGTGCTTAGCCTCTTTTGGGTTATGAATAATTTTTAAACTATTTCATGTTGCAATCACTTTTTTTTTTTTTTTACTTTTTTTTTTTTTCTAAATATAATGGCTCCTTGAAGCCATAGTTAAAATATACTTCATCACTCATCTAAATCATTTCCCAGAAAAGGTAACTGTGGAATCCTACAGTCTCTCACAAATTCCTACTACTTCATTTTGCCATCAAATTCACTAATGATTCAACAATTATTTCTGTAGAACTCCTTGAATTGTATCCTCTCCCCTCTTCTTCAAAATGTCTCATTTTATGCAAACTTCAGAGACTCTACATTCCCCCCTCTTTGATACCGTGAACAATGGAACAGATCCCTTACGGAAAGTTTGCCACCACTTCTATTTCATAGCTCTATCTTTTCCTGTTTCTCCTCTTCCTTCTATTCCATGAGCTCCTCTTTCCATAGATCTTTTCTATTTCAGACCCTTGTGATTTGAGATCTTGGCAAATCATTCAGACTCCAAGCTGGTGTCTTCCCACTGCCTGTCCTGCACCCACCCCAGTTCTACACTAAGAGCAGAATAATGCAACTAGGTAACACACTAATGTTTAAGAATCTAATTAAAAGCCATCAAGAGATTTCAGCTGGCTTTCTTCCCAGTTTTTAACAGTAAATCAGTACATTTTAATTATGAAAATAATATACCACCTGTTTTTCAGAAAAGTGCTTAGCTAAAATAAAACCATAGCCATGAAGATATCAATACAAAAACTTGACTATAAGCAACATATTTGCTATTCACAACTTCTTCATAGCATACAGAACATGGTGGATGAATGATACAAGAAAATCTAATATCTTCTGTATGGTAACACAGGTACTAAGAATTATTTCATCATTATGTATAATAAAAATGTAATGTATTACACATCTTTATGTTTCTTTCTAAAGGCTATTTTTTTCTGTGAATTGCTGGAAAACAGACTTAGACTAGAAAATGAAAACTGGTGTCATGTTAAGATGAAAGCAGAGAGTCTTCTTAGATCTAGTAGTACTTACCTTACACTCGTGCTTTGAAACCTCAGTTATGGCAGAGCTCTCCAACTACTTCAATACCAGATAAAAACAAAACAGGTGAGAGAAGAGGATGAAGCCCTCACCCACAAACACACTGTTGAATTCATAACATGACCCCTGGCAGAGTTTTGACCTTCCCAAGTCAGTACCTTCCCAGACATCGCAGGAGTGCAAGACCAGCCACAGCCTGTGTCAGGGAACAACCCCAAGATGCAGTTTGGATGCTGCCACCCTGTTTTAGAATGAAGGTGAAATAGATACATTCCAGGATCTGTGAAATTCCAGCTGGTCTCAGAGAATGGCCAAGAATTTTCCTTCTTGAAAAGACAGACTGTTATGATAGGTAAGATACATGCACAGACCCAGAGATCCCTAGGAGAGTTTACAACAGAAATACAGAAAACTCAGAATTAATCTGAAGGAAGAATCATAATCCTCCATTTTCGTGATCTTCTAATTTTTTGTACAGTGTTTTAATGGCAGAACCATCTTCTTTGATTTGCCTAATACTTTTAACCACTTACAACTCTACCAGTGTACAAGATTTTACGGTTTCTATTCTAGGCTTTTCTATTTTTTATGTATATCTACATGCCCATACACACACATAAGCATACATTTCCTTTATATATAATGTATTCATGCTTGATCCTACCAAGCACAAAACTTTAAAAAAAAAATCCCAGTCCATGAAATCGAGGTCACTGCAAAACATCATTGAAATAGTTACGACATTTCGAACTAAATCTCATACTCAGTGGGAAGCAGATTCAGCTGTGAGGGTTTGATTTTGTTTTCTGTCCTACTGAAACACAAATAAACGAAGTGCTGGAAATAACTTCATCTTATTTGATTGCAGCTGTCCTTAATACTTAACTTTTAAGATTTTTTTCAACATTAATGAGGACATCTTAAGTAAAAAAGGCAGGGAATACATAATCAGAAGGTGAGCTGTAATGAATTCATGTTTTATATTAAATTGAACTGAATTTACAGCACAATATTCTATTGCCAAGACTTTGATTTGGAAGGGATGGCTCTGAATTTGCAATCAGCTGTTACCTTGCATATCTCCATGAGGAGAAACTCAGACATTAAGACCTATTTTTTTGGTCTATCTTTGTGGGAAATTATTAAATTATGAATTTCCCAGATTTTTAACCCACTCTAGGATATACCATTCTTCAGATATGTCCCAGTTATTACCATGCCCACCTCACAACATTCTTTTCCATGTAATTTTTTTAAGGTCAACAACTTTATATCATAGAATTATTTTAATTAGTGATATATTGAGTCAATTTTGCTAGGAAAAAATAACTATAATAGGGCTGTCTTCTGTATCAGCAGAGAAAAATATATTTAGCAGAAGCTATGACTCTTAAACAGAAATGCATAGCAATGGACATAAGAAAACTAATCATTAATTCTTTAGGAACACGGGACTATCAAAAGGAGTATGTAAATTTACACTGTACTAATAGAGAATTATCAAGGTTTCAAATTTACCAATACTATAAAAAGAAAAAAAAAAAAAAAGCCAACCCCAAGCTATGAAAATAACTGTTTTTTCATTCACTGGCTAAGGAAAAGAGGGAAAAAAAAGGTATTTTTCAGAATCAGTTTGATGATAAAACCAAATTATTTTGAGGTAATCCAAAACATTTAATTCTGTTCAAAGTGTTTCTTTTTCATGTATTTAGGCCACCATTAAGCTTTGCAATTTTTCAGATAGGATGTAATTTCAAACACAGTAAACACTGAAACATTCTGATACATCTGAGCTAGGGTCTCTTGCTATATACACTCTGAAGAAAACTATCCATAACATTCAACCTCAAAATGCAAATACCTGTGAATCTTACAAAAACTATGACAATTCAAAGAATCTGGGACATTCCTGATAGGACCAGAAAATTAAATATCAACAGGGGTTTATTAACAAGAGAGAGTTTCAGAGAGAAACTTCTAAATTGAAGGAAGTGGAGAAATTTTTAGGAGCCGTGACCTGTGCCCATGTCTCCCACTACCAGGTGACACCTTAACCACTAAACTATAATTTATGCTTCTTCACTACACTCCACCCCCCACCCCCAAAAAGTAGCTCTTTATAGAAAAAAATAACTTTCTTAGAACTTTTGCCTAGGAAGCTTGTGGTTGAATTCCCTTTAGTCGAGAGAAGGGACTAAGGCTAGGCCTACTTTTTTTACTATCTGTTTGGCATTACACTAAAGTATATTTTCAATAGCAGGATGCACTATACATATTCCAAAGAGGCACATCAGTAATTCAATTAGCAACGTGCATGCTGTTTATAAGTAGCTGTCACTACAGAACAGTATACACTTTGTTGGAATCCTGCACGATCTTCTTCTGCAGGGTATTTTCAAACAAAGGCTGTTATTTAAGAAAGCCTCAGAAATTTTATTAGCTTTCATCAGCTGAGAACTTCACCTATATAGCTAGTTTGGCTTGCATGGTCTAATAATAATAGTCTTATTCTAATTCAGAAGCAGGTTAAAATGAGTGATCAGACTGCACATGGAATATTGACAGATTACCACAGATTGGAAACCTAGACAGCAGTAAAGATAGATTAAAATAGTACTTGTCTCTAATAAAAATAGCAGTGGGACCATAAAACCTATGCAAGCAAGGAGCAAGAGTCCTTGACAATTTGCTGCCTTACAGGAGGTAGCAATTAATGAGTTGCACAGGAACTGCAAAAAAAAGAACAAGATTTCAAATCACCATAACCACTAAAAGTAACAAAACAAAGAATTGCAACTATATTCTCTTCTCAAGGAAAAGTGCCACTTAAATCAGTGGAAACTTTCTCTAGGGAAAACTTGAAGTATTAGAACAAATTGAGTACATATTTTTTTAAAAAGCTTATTGAGGAAAGCAAGAAGAAATTATTTGTTATTTTCAAGGTACCAACAAAATCCTTTAACAGAATTATTTTGAAAGCTTCAAATTACTTCCCCCACTCCCCCCCTTTGCACAGTTTGCATAAGGACTTAGCAAAATAAAGGCTATAATGACAATTAAGTGAAGATGGAAGAATGAAAACAGGCCTCTAAAACCTTTTTTTCCCAAGGCTAAGTAGTATATTAAAATAAG
Organism: Todiramphus chloris collaris; assembly: GCA_025345505.1. Classification (NCBI taxonomy): domain Eukaryota; kingdom Metazoa; phylum Chordata; class Aves; order Coraciiformes; family Alcedinidae; genus Todiramphus; species Todiramphus chloris. The sequence continues at coordinate 20,811,295 of JANVCC010000034.1, forward strand.
GACTCGCATCTGAATTCATGTGTTGTTAAGGTAAAGTGAGGGCATTCCCCTGAAGCAGAGCTTTAAAATAAATTTGTCCCTGAAAAAGAGCAATGAAAGACTAAATGGAGTATTTGTGTGGAATCCAGGCTGCTGGAGCCATAAGTGCAGGAGCAGTCGGCAGGCAGTGCTGGGACACTTCTTCAGCTCTATGCCCAAGTGAGCCCCATGGCTCAGTAGCCTCAGATAACCCATCTCATCATCTCAGTAAAGGTTTCCATCCATCTTTCAAGGAAAAAGACTGTTATCAAGCTGTGCCAGAAGTAGAGAAACAACTACATATTCATTCCTAATTAAAGCCACCAGCCCAGCTAGGCTTACAGCAGGATTTCCCATCTCAGCCCTGCACTGGGCAGCAGTGTCTGAGGGTGACAAAACTGGAACAGGCTGCCCAGGGAGGTTGTGGAGTCTCTGTCTCTGGAGACATTCCAAACACACCTAGATGTGTTCCTGTGTGACCTGCTCTAGGTGATCCTGCTCTGGCAGTGGGGTTGGGCTCGATGATCTCCAGAGGTCCCTTCCAACCCCTGACATTCTGTGATTCTTCTCTGTCTCCATGCTGGAAGTGTCAAATGTTTAAGCTGCACAGACTATGAAAAGCAAAATGTTTGCCATAGATGGCTAAGGGAGTCTACAGAAAGGGGAACTCTCCTCACTCTTTTCTTGATTCACAGGCAACTCCAGTTATGAGAAACACTGTTATTTAGATTCTGTCCTAAAGAGTACAGTTACTTACATTGCTCTTTATTGACTCACTCCATCAACAGTTGTGGTAGAACTTGCACTTTAATACAGCTGGACAATTGCCCTGCATGTTGTCTCTCTTTTTCCTTTATGGTTTGACCTTCATTGCTAGGGTCTTAAGAGTGCAAAAGGACAGACCAGAAAAACAATTTATTGATAATAACTTTGTTCCAAATTCCTATTCTTGACACAAAGCAGAAAAATGTCATCTAAATGCCTGGCACTAATTTTCTGTTGAATACTCAGGAAACCTAACAAAGAAAAATGTAATTGTCTGATACTTTGCTGACCTCTTCGTATGTCTTTTCCAAGATTGAACTGTTGTCACAAACCCGGGTAAATCCAAAGCTAAATAACTGCAACTAATAAGAAACTCAACCAGTGAAAGGGGACTATTCCCTTTTGATTCAAGACATATAGATAGGAAAGTGTGAATGCTAAAGAAAAAGCAAAAGATAAAATCCTGCAAGAGTAACAATAGGTGGTTAGCATACATAACGCAGAGAATCTACTTCTAACTTGCCACTAGTCATAGCCTAACCTCAACATGAGCTCCAACTTTTAACACACCTTGTGTAACTAACCTCTGTAAGGCATCGTAAACACAACAAGATGTGTAAGGCACACCAGTGCTTTAGTAAGGTACATGGAATGAAAGTTTCAAAAGCAGTCACTGCCAAAGAGTATTTAAAAGATTTCAGTCATCCCTAAGTCTTCAAGGCATATCTTGAGTGAAACATTCCATGTGCAGAACTTGACCTTTACAGGAGCTCAGTGTGACAAAACCACAATTCTTCATCTGTTTTAATAAGTAGGGTTTTTTTTTAATTGAAGTCTTTCCTACTTTTCCATTAAAATCCACATGGCAAAAAAAAAACCTCTGCAAAAGTGTTTACAAACTTGGTTATCTTCAAGCTATTAAAATCAGTTCCTTATATGCTTGAGGTTGAACATGTACAAAATATTTGCAGGATTAGGGCTTTAGAGAATCACTAGATACCTATAAAAATTGTTTTACCACTTAGTGGAAAATGACCTTTAAGAACAAGGTGAAAAGGAACATTCTAGATAATGGCTTGCTTTTTTGAAATAAGAGATGGTAATTCCCACTACCATTTTAGGAGGCAACCATCTGATTTTTAGAGAGCATGGTCTTGACATTCTAAATCTGCATCATAAAGCCTCACTGCCACAGCTGAGAATTTGCTTTTGCTTCTTTTCCATTCCCATATTTTTTAAAAAGAAAAGATTCCTACTTTACTGAAATGGCTACAATATAAAACCAAAAATCTTTAGCTATTAGACATGGTTTGTTACCAGCAAACCATTTTTTATCCTTCCATTTTTCCATGGAGCTGCAGTTTGATATAGCATTTTTTCTGCTGGGACATTTCAGAAGTACAGTGGAAAGCATTACTGAACTCTTCAAGGACTTCATAAATTTGCATATCCAAACCACCTGCTCCAACTGAAACAAATGTAATTTTCCCAGTCTAGTTACAAATGTTCAGAATTGCATTTGAACTCCGTTATAATCACTCGATATTTGAGATGTAGTTCATACTCTCATTCTCATTAGCTTACCATAAGCAAGCCTTTCATCAGTCCATTACATTAAATAGATACAGCTCACATGTGGAGACATTTTAGACAGAAACAGTTGTGAAACAATATACAAAAGCACACAGGTCCATGAATGATTAGAAGGTATTTGTACCAATTAAAAAAAAAAAAAAAAAAAAAAACCAGAACAAAAAAATTCAGTATCTGATAGCTTTGTATAGACACATACATTACACAGGTATAGCTACAATAGCTGCAATAATTAAACATGCAACAATTAAAACATACTTCCTAAACAAGCTCCAGCTGCAGAGAAATTTAAGCAAAGCCAAGTAAATTTGCACAGTAACAGGTGAGAAGCTTTCACATAATCCCCTTGCCAAGGGCCAGTTAATAAGTGAGGTGATCTCCATCTGGCCATTTTCTACCATGGCAGATGCTTCTAAGTGATTGCCTTTTGTAGTTTTGCTTTACAAGCTTACACCAGAAGACTGTAACTACAGCAGTTAAAATTTATACATTCTATTTTCCCAGTGCCAGTCTGCAGATAAACATTTAGTGCAGATTAACCTTTTCCACCTTGGCACATTCGAAATCTACATTATTATAGAATCAGACAGTATACACAATCTTACCCCAAATAATAAAAGGTATGAATAATAACTGAATACGTTCATCTAGCAAAATTTTTGTAGGAAACTAAGTTGTTTCAGTATCATTCCCTTCCTCCCTTCTGTTTGCAACACCAGGTGGAGATTTGTGGGAGATGAAGAGATAGGGAGAGTGAAGGACAAGCTAAGGAGAAAGCAGGTAAAGTTCAGTACATTTTTTAATACAGCTGCAAGCTTAACAGCTTACAGTGAATGACAGTATAGTAGTAAAATCAGAATACAGTAGAAAAATAGGCACCATGTGCTTCTCCACCTATCAACTTTGTTATTGAAAAGAAATTAAATGTTGCAGAGGAATGTTTTGCCTCAACAGAGCTCAATTTAAACTGCCAGAATACACAGACCACAGCTGCAGCACAGATTCACCCAGACCTTTATTAATTATTGCAGTAATAACTGTATCATTGACTCCCTTTTACAGAGTTTATTACATTCCAAAAATTTGTGTCTGATAATATTTTAAATAATACTAGGAATAAAACTTTTGCTTCATTTGTATTAACTGTAGGATGTTTTTTCCTTACTCAACCATACGGCCAAGATTCATGTTTCCCAGTCTCCCAGCTATTTCATAAATAAAAACTAATGACTAATGCTTTTACTGGTGGTAGTTGTACCTCTGACACCTTGTTGCCCTCTACACCCCTATGTCCCCTGCAACACTGTCGCTGAGAGGCTGGCAGGGCTCTGTGCAGGCAGTGACATTGGAGGACTGAAGTGCACCAAGGAAGCAGGGAGTCATACACTGAGGAGGACAAGAGGAACAGGAGGTGCAGCAGGTGAAGGCAGAGGTGACTGCTGGACTAAGAAGAACCGCACATGAGGTGCATACAAAGTCTTTTACAAAGACTCAGTTTTCTGTCAGATAACAGCTTTAGCAAATTCTCCCAGAAGCTATCCTACATCAAATTCCAGGACACATCAGTAATGTCCTGCACTTGATGCAGTCAAGGTCCCTTGGAACCATGCCCTGAAGTTACTCCACATGATAGCTATCAAGTTTCATATCCCGGAGGAGAAACAGTGCTAATTTATCTGTGGCTAATCAAACAAACTGGTTCCAGAAATGACAGTCACCAAAAACGGATCTAGTGCAGAGTTGGCTGATGCCTTCTGTCTGACCAACAAACCTGTGAAAGGAGGAAACTACAAGGTGCGGTTATGAACATCTGCAGGGTTCTGAAGTAGGCACCTTGATTCCACCTCAGTCCCATTTTAGGAACAGAAACCTCTGTGGGCATTAATCCATATTCCCTAAGAGATCATAAAATCCACGTGATATTCCCCAGCACCAGCTGGCTCAGTAGGATTGTTCAGTCAAGCTTCTCCCAGACAAAAGCCAGCCAGCCTCATTCAGCATCATGAAAACACTTAACACATTTCTCCAGAAAGTCTTCTCTCCAGATCAGTACAGTAGAGACCCAGGTAGCACCTCTGTGAACTTTGTCTAGATGTGTGAAAATATTAGGTATTTGACACAACGTCATTGTATTTCTGCATCCTAAAGAGCACTTTATAAAAACTTAAACACTTTCTTTCAGCAGAACTTAGATATAAGAAAATACATCCCTGTACCTCATTCCAGGAAGTCAGGAGTTGTCCCATTTTATTACTCAACATTTTGGCTAAACTGCTCTTCCCCATACAACTTTAATCTATCCCTACCAGTCAGATGTATTTACCTAAGAAAGCATCTGTGTTTTACAGCAGGAATGTTGCGACATCTCTGAGGTCATACCTGATATAACCCCCTGCTTCTCATTGAAGTTCTCCATACTGAGTTCAAAGAGTTTAAGTCCAGAATGTATTTTAATTAGGATTTTAAAGTAATTTTAAAAGTGCAGAGGTGGTTCTGAAAAAGCTACATCTCAAGAACATTTACCTTCATTCAGCAATGTATTTTCTTTCCAAAGCAGACCCCAAGATTACAGAAGCAATGCAGTAACATTCAATAGTCCAGGGAGTGGGTTTTCCTGTTCTTTTGCTAAGTTGGGGAGAGGGAAAGGAAAAAAAAAAAAATCTCACCACAGTATTTTTAACAGTTTGCCTTACTCAGAGGTACTGACAAAGACCATTCACCTCTGTTCTAACTCCTTTGTTGTGTGAAGCTTACTATACAGTGACATGAAAATGGTAATTAATATATAAATATATCATATTATTAAAATATTCCTTCATTTTTCTGATTGTTAAACTCTGGATTTTACAGTGTTGTCTATTTGCTGCTGTCTTTATTAGTTCAGCTGAACTGATTTTATACTCACTTGTTAGAAATTTATTATGACTTACCTTATACATCTGGCATGGCAAACTGTCCCTGTGCTTTGTGAGAATTCTGCAGCATGGCCACTCTGTCATTTTCAACATACAGTTATGTTTCAGTCTGAGCTTTTAACATGAACTTACCTTTAGCAGATTATTAGAACATTCACAAAGCCATTATCATGCTCACTTAAGCACAGTTGGGTATCTAACTTGGACCACTACTTTGGATAACACATTTTTGACTGTACAAAATGGGAATGACTTCGAGCAATGGGACAAACCTCCTTAGAGAAGCACAGTATAATAAGACATAAGAAGATCATCTTAAGCTAGAATTGCAACACATAAATCAAGGGGGTTTTTCCCTCTTGGATAGTCTAACAAGGACTGCAAGCTGGCCGAAGCTCAGGCCAGCCTACATCGAACTGCAGAGAAATTCAGGTACCTTTTTTACAACACAAGTCATGACTCCACAGGTTAGTGTGTGAAGAAGCTTTGAATTTGAAACACTAAAAGTCATGGAAAAACTTTCTTAGCACAATCCTCAATTAAATTGCAAGAGACTAGTATAGATCTGCTATTTATGAGCACTGGAATTTGGACATTCCTGTATGGTAGGTCCAATTTAGCTAACATTCAGTGTGCTAAAGTAAAAGATAAGCACATACACATGCTTTTGTAAGTATAGCTTGTATTTTGAATATAGAATATTAGTTTCTCTTTAGTAATTGTACAGATTCTGCTCCTAACCGCTGGAGATGAAGGATAGGCATCATTATTTTTCAGAAGAACCATCCGATCTTTAATTGGATCTATTGTACCAGGATTTTGCTGTTTTACATCTGAGCCAAAGCAATGGCATCTCAAGAATTCCTGCACTTCCTAATAGCCTCCTGCTATAGCACCTGAACTGCAGGAAATAAAGCAAGGCTGCCATTTGCAGCAAAGGAAACATCACTTCCTGCAAGACTTTTCTTTGAAGCATTTCACCGCAAGACCATTTAATTTGTGAACTCTGGCTTAATCACAGTTCATAGCAAAAGGATAAAAGATAAATCCTAAAAAAAAGGCTAGTCCTGAAGGACTAGTAAATTCTATGTAGATTTGTAGATGCTTTGTTCAAAATCAGATGACAAAGTAGATGGAGTTTCACATGAACACCAGAAAGAGAAATATTTTAAGTGATGTACTTACCAGTCTTTTAAGATCTGTACCATCCGAGGAAAGAAGCATCCCATCATGTTTAACAGCATCACTCCAAAGAAATTCAAACTGTAGAACCACAGAGGGCTGACACTTACAAAACCAGATGGAAGTCCAAACATGTGTTTTGCAGAGCAGCTTTGTAGCACTAACCACTCACTTCTGGGTGAATGAGTCTTGCTCACTTCTCCCTCTGAAATGCAATCATTCATTTCCGGGAAGGGAAGGGAAGGGAAGGGAAGGGAAGGGAAGGGAAGGGAAGGGGAAAACAAAACCCCCACAAAAAAATTAAAAAAAAAACCAAAACCCACCCCCTCAAATCTCAATTTAAAAAAAATATTTCCATTTTTTATCAGCAGTATGTCAGCACTAGTTTAGCTTTTGCCAGCTTGCATAGGCTGCCTCTGAAAAAGGTCCCTCCTGTCATGATGATTTGGAAATGCCAAAACAGAACGCTGAATGTAAAACACAGCAATATATAGGAAACCAGAGATAGCAAGGTACCTACTTTCTACTGTATTTTTCTTCAAGAAAAGAAAAAAAGATTATTTTTCAATAAGTAGCAAAATAGAAGCGCTCTGTCTATCTTCCAGTGTTTAATAAACAGGGAGAGCTCTCTTACCTACACAGATACTGGAGAATGAAAGGAATAATCCACACATGAAACTGCAGCACTGACTTTACCCTAACCCTTAGCTCTGCTGAGCCATTCTCCAGCTCCTGCTGGCTAACCCACAGCCAAGGGCACCTTTCCAAAGCCTGGGACCCTCACACACCTGAGCATGAATACCAGAAAGCCTTTATTTCTCTGTTCCACAAAGGACTTGGTGCTCTGGACACAGTCTAGGTCCCCAGGGGGTAAGAGGAAAGATTTTCCCTTGTGATTACGCTTTCTGCAAGTTGTTATGCTGAAAAATTTAAAGCTGAAAACACATCCCTTTCTTCATTCCCAGATACCTCATATACACAGTTTAATGGAAAAAAAAAAAAAAACAAAACCCAACGACTTAATACATTTCACATTTCTGATTTGTTTTAAAGGAAAAGGCACATAGTCTGCCTTTCAGGAACAAAGGAAGCTGTCAGTAGTATCCATGCACCATATTACAGCCAAGGATTTGCCTATATGAGGCTTTATCAGGAAACTACATGATAATTAATTGGCCACAACACTGAGTTTTAAAACAGAGTTTGGGTCATGTTACAAGAAGGAAAGCAGAGTTAGATACCACTCCAGAGAGCTCTTAAGTCAGTAGGAGACTTTAGATCCTTATTCCTTTAACATAAAACTGATTTCCCACAAGTTGTATATAAAGACTCTTCTGTGAAATTAGTGGTCAGACAGTATTTATATGTCACACTGATATTTTCCAGATGTAGACTTTGATATTCCCAAGGCCAAAAAAAAAAAGATTAAAAAAAAAATCAAAAAAACCCAACCCAAAACCCAATGAATTCAGGGGTTCCTCAAAGTAAACCTCAGTGCTGCTTATTTTATTATGTCGTATTTCTGTATTTCTTAAAGTCATAAACAATAGGGTGGTATCCCAGGGAATGCAGCATGACTTCAACCACAACTGAAAGCAATAGGAGCTGAGCATGCTGAGCACCTGGCAGGAAAAGTCCTTAATTAGCAGCATTTGGAAAGCTGTAGTATGAGATCACTCACTCTTGGCTCTCCAGAAAGAGTGTGAGGCGATCCAGAAGAGAAATAAACCCAAATCAAACTCATGTGTTGGCATATACCATTACTGTGTTGATTTACATAAAAAGGGCACAAATTTATTCTTAAAACCATTCTATAATTGTCCTGTTTCGTGTATAATTTGTGTTTACCCATTAGCACAGAGTCTGTGCAAACTGCTTGTGTTCAGATTAGAACCATAAGAAAAAATGGGTAACTGGGTCTCATTCTAAAACAAGCCATACTTTATTTGTCATGACTGGCCTTTCAAAGTTAATGGCACTATTTTTGCAAATAGGAGAAAGAAATACAGAATCCTTTGCAGAGTCACACTTTGCACAAATGAAATTACATTTGCTAGTTAAAAAAAAGAAAAATAATTTGAAGAAACACTGTGATGTAAACCATAAACAGAAAACGTCTAGAATTTCTTCCTTGTAATCAGTTTGCAACTGAAAACTTCACAAGCATGACAGGCTGCCTGTATTTTGAAGAAACCTCTTCCTCCTCTCCAGCTCATGGTATATCATTCAGTGAAAGAAAATACCTTTGACAGTCTCAGACTCTCTCTTCTACTGCTTCATCTTTGCTTGTATTCTATTTGCATTGGGCAAGCACTTTCCATCCTTTTGCTGAGACCATTTATCTCTCTTTTTAGTCAGAGTTCAACTTCTTCCTCAGGACTGCAGCATACCACAGCACAGAGATCAGAAGCAAGCATTCATCGTACCAGCTTTAAGTGTCCAGTGTTCTAGCTGGGAAAATCTTACATTTCATTCAACTTGTTAATGTGTATATGTTGTATGAAAAATAGTTAATATTTCTTCAAGGCTAAGAAAACTTAGGTGATTCTAAAATCATGGAACATCTCTCACTGACATAAAAGAGGAGAGGTTTTATATATTAAAAAAATGTTTCATATAGTTTTTTTCAATTTACTTTTTCTAAGAAGAAATAGAGGACAAAACAGAGTGACCCTAGTTGCAATGTTGTCACCCTCAAATGTTCAATACATCCAATTCTACTGTGCCACGTTCCTAATTTCTACGACTACCACCATCATGTGGATAATAAAATAATGTTACTTGGAATAATATGGCAATTTTTTCAATATGCTGGTTGACTGCAGTAGAGCCATCTACATGATGGCTGGTTTTGTTCAGCAATTAAACGACTCGTTTGGACTCCCTGAGGCAGTAGTTATTCTGCCAAAATAACTTTTTCTATGCCATGTATTATGTTTCAGATTAGCAATTTAAGATTATAAATCTGGCAAAGGGCATTGGCCATCTTGTCTAGATGCAGCCAAATCTTCCTGCGTAGAAATGTTCTCTTACAATTTCACATGCTGCAATGGAACCAGCAGCTCCAATCTCACACCACAGCTTTTAGCAGCTCTTCTCATTAACGTTGCCCAATGTCCATTTTGTCACTAATACTATGAAAGACAGTGTGAATATGTACAGGATAATCTTTGAAAATAAAGATGCAAGTAAAGGTGTCAGTTCAATGAACCAGAATTTCAAGGTATAAAATGTAACAAACAGCCTGCTTCTGTAAAACCCTGAATATATGCAACCTCCAGGACATCTGAAGGATTAAAAATGCCATCTTAAGGATCCCAGCTAGACGCTTTACAGTCCTATTCAGAGGGGTCTTTGAGTTTGTTTTTTTATTTGGTTTGGGAATTTTTTTTTTAATTTTTTTTTTCTTTTTTTTTTTTTGTCAAAAAATAATCAATAAGCAAATATAGCATAATTTCAATTCCAGTCAGGAATACTGTTGTCATTGAATCCAGTCTCGGAATGTACTTTTCATAAAACATACTTTCAACTGTATTTATCACTGCTTTCCTCATTGATTCAGTTGACAGCTACTGCATCAACTACTGCAAAAGCACAAATAAAGCAAGACCCAACATTGTCATCATCTTGAAAAATCTCAGTACTGCTTCATTGACTTAATAGCATTTTCTAGTCACAGATCTACCTAAGAGTCAGATAAATACTGAACATCTTCAGTATTTATCTGAAGATAAATCAGATATTTATCTGACATAACCACATTTCATTCTGAGGACTATGTAAGGGTGATGAAATGTGTGAGAATGGTACATATCAAAACCCATGTCATGAAAGAAAACAGTTATCAAATCTATAAAGCAATCTTGCTGAGGAAGCAAGGACACCCTGTATTCACTTGATCTTCTCCACAGAAAGAGTATGCAAGAAATAGAGTAGATGACTAGTTTATAAGAATTCTTCACACTACTCTTGAATCTAAGTACAGAAATAAATAAATTGTGGATAGTGGAAGAGCTGTGAGTGTTAGAAAAGTTTTATTATAGTTATGCTGCTGGACACTCATGTCTCATCCACGATCCTCCGGGCTATTTAATAAGCAACCCATTAACTGCTGCTAATTATGATTTTCCAAAGAAATTATTTTCCTGTATAAAACAGGGAGGCAGTTGTACTTAGCACTAGAGAGACTAATGCACACAAGTTGGCTCTGTTAGTGTCTTAATTACATGATCTACATACTCTGACATTACTGTCATGGTAGAGCTCTACCAACCCCACAAGAGGACCCACGCAGTTTGTTTCCACCTTCACACTCAAAGTATTCTGCTTGCAGTTATTGCAATGAGGCCTTTCCCAGTATGAGACGAGAGAATTATCACACTGTGATATCATGACAACAGTCACAAAGCAACACCAGCACTCCTCTGCTGTTGAGATATCATATGCTAGGATGGATGTTTCAGATTTTAGAGCTATGGACACTCAAATCAGCTGGCCAGATGTTTTATGATTCCTTTTGGATAAGCTCCCAGACCAAACCTAAGGAAAAAGAAGAAAAGTGATTGGGTTGGGGTTTTTTTGTTTGTTGGGGTCTTTTTTTTTAAGCGGGATGTCATTTACCAGTGTGTCCCTTTTCCTAACTGGCTTGCTAATTATAAAAGTATTTGATCGTAGTGCATATAAATGGTGGTTTAAAACAACCCAGCTATTTTAATGAACTTGCACTTTATAAGAACTCTCTGTAAAGTTGGCTTATATTTTTATTGACAAGGTGGTTACTGATCAGCCTTGTGTGGCAGAACACATACATTATGTTAAAATCTGAAATGCTTGGAGCTATAGCAAGAAAAGTTTGTAAGGATATGAAATAAAAAAATATCAGAAAAATCAATGTCAAGATAAATCTCAAGAGCTTTTTTTTTTTTTTTCTGAAAGCAAAGGCAAAATTCTAAAATACAACTAAAAGGGTCATAGGAGAGTATACCTCATATAGCAGAGGACAGGCTTTTTTCTCTAGCTGAGTGCAAACACAAAAAACAGTGCACTGGAACCTGTAAATGGAGATCAGACAGTTCTTATCTCCTAAGAAAAAAGCAAGCAAAAGGGAACTAAAGACCCTTGTAGAGTTTTACCCAAAAGGCAGCAGAAGCACTTCTTGAATATTCTGCTTCATTTGAATGATCTTTTGTTCAGTTTGAGAGAAAACACATTAGAGATTTAACATAACAGGAATAAACAGAATAGTATTGCATGAAAGCTAGAGAGGATCAAAGATTCAGAGCAAGTTAAATCAATGAGCAGAACTTACCATCTTCACTGATTGTAAGTAGACAATGTTGTGTGTCCTTCCAGTATCTGAAGGGACCTACAAGAAAGCTGGGGAGGGACTTTTTAGGCTGTCGGGCAGAGATAGGACTAGAGGGAATGGATTAAAACTAGAGATAGGTCGATTCAGGTTAGACATTAGGAAGAATTTCTTCCCCATGAGGGTGGTGAGACACTGGAACAGGTTGCCCAGAGAGGTGGTGGAAGCCCCATCCTTGGAAGTTTTTACGACCAGTCTGGATGGAGCTCTGAGCAATGTGATCTAGGGGGAGTTGTCCCTGCCCATGGCAGGGGGGTTGGAACTAGATGATCTTTAAGATCCCTTCCAACCCTGACAATTCTATGATTCTAGGGGTAGAAATCAAGAAAATACACCTTTTAGAACATTCATAACACTTTGAAAACTGCATGCTTTCAAAATGAGAAATTGTTTGTCAGGAGCTGCCAGGTAAGTCAGAAGTTATAGCAAACAGCACTGGCAAATAGAAGCCCTAAGCTAAGTGGAAAGGAAAATAATGCTTTTAGATTCTGAAGTGTGAAATAATTCTATGACTTCATACTTATTTTCCATCTACTGACCTTTTCCTATGAAGGGAATACAATCCAGTTTCTCTTTGTCTCAGGAACTATCTTCAGACACATCTGTCTTATAGAGACCTTTTCCAATTGGAATAAGTTCATTGGAGAGGACAGTCAGCTTATAGACAGGAAACCAGGATGCTACCCCTGAATTTCAGTTTGGTCTTTGGCAAATAATGAAAAGTTGACAGCTTCAGTTATCCAGCTGTAAAAATAAAATAAATTTTTTGAGGCCTTTGAGGAGAAGTGCAAGACATTTACTGTGCATATTGATTTCTATCAGATAAAAACAAGATTAGAACCTATTATGAAGAAAATAGCTTGTTTCCCCTACCTATTGAAAGGACCATTGCCTTCTCTGTATCATTTCTCTTATTCTCCTTTACCTCTTCATCATCTGGAGGACTCATCTTTTCTGAGTTTTGATCATTCTTCTGCCTTCCTTTCAGTAATAGTGAAATGATGACATTTGCCTCTTGAAATGAGGAGCAAAGGAAGGTGCCTGCTAATAATAGTAATGCTATTATTTGGGACTAGATAATCAAGTCCTTATCTGCATAGTAGTTGTGCCCTCAGTTTTCATCTGAAAGCCATTTTTGTTTGAAAATTCATGTGGGTTTAATGCCTTAATAATGATGCCTCCTTACCTTCTCTACTAACAGATTTGCCACTGTGTTTAGTACAGATCTTCTAGTTGTGAGTACAGACCACTGGGTCACAATATAGACTTCAGTTCCTCACAACAGAGTTTGAGCTGCTGTCTGACCTGTACTACAGCTGGTAGCTGGTTAGGTTGTGCAAGGCAAAACTTTCTCCCCAGGCATCCAACCACCATATCAGCTCTTCCAAGCTCAAAGCTCCCCACAGCTCTTGACCTGGCCAATATTGTCTATCAAGCTTGTGCATGCATGAGCAGCAGAAATACAACCTAATGACCTCAGTAAAATTTACATTGCTTTTAGAGAGCAAGAGATCATGCATATGAGATATAAAAAGCATATTTACAACAATATGTTAAAATATAAGGTGTATTTCAGAATAGGACTAAAAATACAGATCAGTCAATAACCTGCAAAAACACTATAGATGAAAAAGAAATTCCCTACAAGTCAGAATTAATAATAATTGCAATACTTAGCATTTATAAGAATTTCTTCAAGATGTGAGAAGATTTAAATAGTTTCATTTCATATTGTTATTCCTAAGTGGCAGAGAAATAGGCACTGGATAGATTAGCAAAGAGACAGAGCTAGAAGGCTAGTTCCATACTTCAAAATACTTCAAAAACAAGATCAGTGGAAACAGTTCATATAAACTAAGTTTTTTTCCCATAACCAAAACCACATTTTGCTTCTAACTTACAGGAAAGTTACATTTTTTTTCTGGATTATTTTCATTTTCTTCAGCCCTGCCAACAGATCCTCTATGGTACCTGTTGTAAACAGATAATCATCACAGATAACAAGATCTTATTCATAAATTCAAATTCTATCTTCATAGTTGGTCCCCATATTCCTGATCTGGAACCTCAGCTGTTGCCTCTTTGATCTCCCACCCAGGAGGAGATTTCAGCCATCTCTTCCTGGATTTTGTTTTATTTTCTTTCAGTTGTTCTCCCATTCTGGAACTGAAACTGTTCTGAAACACTTGAACAGAGCAGTCAGATCCACACTTCACCCTTAGCTGTTATCTAAACAACTTGAAATCTTTTTGTGTAACTCATCAAATATTATATCTTTTCCTGTAATCCAGTCCCAGATTGAATAAATCTTTCTTAAACAACAATTATAAAGGCAGCAGATACCATTATTTATGTATTAACTGACATGTACAACTTGAATACTTCCTTGCCTTGACCAGTAATGCTTCCCTTGAAATTTCCAAGAAAGTCTTTTGGTTTTTCATGGCTGTATTACATTCTTGGTTGAATAAAATTGTGAGTGAGGAACAGTCAGGTTTTCTTTTTCCCCTGCCATGAGAGTGTCTGGCAATCATACTTTATAGAGGACAATCAAGTACACACACTTTTGCCTTGCTTTATTAGATTTTCTTTTTTTCTTTATTATCCCCATGCTAAAGGACAACCAGTTCTTTCATAATGCATAATTCTCTTACACATCTTTTATCTCTTTCTGATTTCTCTTGGCTTTCAAAAATAATTCTAAAATGTGCATTAAAGTAACAGAAACATGACAATAGCTGTTTTAGGTATCTTCTAGTACATTTTCTGTACCTTAGCTCTAGGTTAGTGGATTTGAGACACAGCAGATGTCCACCTTAACCTGACAATTTTTCCTGTGTGCTGGGGAAGATTTGGAATCACTATACTTTTCCTCTAGGTGAGCCTAAGGTTAGGGTTAGGAGAAAGTATGTAGTTATAAAGTACCACTCAAAGCAAACTAAGGGATGATGCTACTATTTCCTCTGAGCAATATTTTCTGAGTGATTTGCCCTGGTTTTGTCCTGCTCTTGCAAGGGGATTAGACTCGACGATTTTCAGAAGTCCCTTCCAACCCCTACCATTCTGTGATTCTGTATTTCACCTCTCAGCAGAACATGGTCCTTGGCCTGTAAATCAGCCTAGAGGTCAGGCTGAAAAAAAAGTCTACATTTGTAATTGAGGATGGAAAATGGTTCTGCAAAATGAAACTGAGCTGCAACAGTAATTCTGCAAAAAAAAGATAATCTCTGCTCCCTTTTAATACATTAGCTCTGTATATTAAATTTATACCTTGCTTCCAGCTGCAGCAGCATCTGTGCTCTTATTTTTGTCTTTCTCAACATCTGTGTTCACCCTTTCAGCAGGGCTAATATAACTATCCCATCTTTATGAACAATGACCATGCCTAAGTATGAAGTCCCTTAGTCACATCCTAAGTGGATTCAAACAATGCAATTTACTTGGGCGTAAAGCCATCACCGTTAGCAAACCCCACCTAATGCCAGACAGTGCAGCTGGTTTCCTCCTGAAGCAACAGTAACCTATTCTTCACAATCTGCAGTCGGGTGTCTTAGACAAATCTAGACCTCAGCTTTTCTACTTCAGGCACTGGGTTTCCCAAAATAGCACAATTAAAAGATCACTGAACATCTTTGAAAAGATGTTTGAAAACTGTTCCTGAGAAATAAATGACCATCTCCTAAGGCAAGTCTGCAACTGGAACCAAAAGCTGTCACAAACCTCACCATTCCTTACTCCAGTGCAAACTAAACATCTCCAACTCATATTCTCTAAAAAATACTTAGCAAAGTTACATTTAAAATCTACAGATATTAGACTTCCAGAGGATGGCAGGAGAGAAAGGAAAAAAACCACACAACAGATTAGACATTTAATCTAATAATTACTACTAGAATTATTTGTTTACAGTGGAAAGCACCTAATTAGTTACACAGCTAAGAAGAGTCATTGTTCTTCCTCAAAAGGATGTAGCCAAATTTAAGTGCATATGCACAAAAATTGCTTCATCTTTTTGAACTACAATAGTCCAGTCCAAATCCTTTAACACCAATGGAAAGGCTCCCTCTCACTTTAGTCAGTCAAACTTGTCCCTGGACTTCTCTTCCACAGTTTGTGAGTAAGTGGAAATGAAAAACAGATGAATACAAATCACATGTCTGTACTAAGCAGACTTTCAAGTTGTCTCTAATCAAAGAAAATCAACAGATAAACTGGAAGTCTTTTGGGGTCTGGAGGCTCCAAAATAGCAGGACAAAAATGCCTGGGACATTAAGCCTAAGCAGACTTAGGGAAACTGTTCTTTGTGGATAAAGAATGATAGTCAGGGTTTATATACCTGTGAAAGTCATTTTTTCACAGGACTACCAGTGCAGACTAGTAGTTTTGGTCTGGTTTTGTTTTTCAACTGTAGGCAGATTAAGAAAAAGCCATTCTCTCAAAATATTTTCTTCAACAAAAATGAAAATAAATCAATTCTTCTTAACACACTAATTTATGGTATTTCAGAAACAAATTAATCATTTTAGAAATGAAGTGAGAAACATTAGTTCAACAATATTAGTTACAAGAGTGCAGAGTAATAGAACTGTGCAGGAGTTCTGGGATACAGTCTTGATGCAGCCACAGGTTTTCAGAACCAACTCAACCACCACGATGTGCTGAACAGATTTTTGTCTGCGGAAACAATCTTGCATGACACAGGTTAAACACATCTCTTGCCCTCACCCATTTACCCTTCCTGTACTTCTGTGTGTAACATTACTAATACAGCTACCAACCAATTCAGACAAGGCAGTGCCCAAAGGTTTTGTTGGAACTAGGCATCTGGAAGGTCTGAAAGTTTCAAATATCATGCAGGGTCTCCACTGGTATTTCCGGAAACCTTGACTTAAAAACTGACAAATGGCAATTTAACCAGCTGAAAATTCAGACACATTAATTTGCATTTAATCTTCAGAACAGTTTTGTTAACAGAAACATCAAGACAGAAATTAGGTGAGAACATTGGAAAGCAATCAGCAGACACAGTAGGTGTGAAAAAGGACAATGTAGACGCAAGCATGTTATGCTGGGTGTTGTAACTGAGCTCTTCTTTACTTCAGTTAACTTTACTGGAGAGAACCCTCAATTTCATTCAGGATAAACATCTGTTGTATCATAATTATCTTCCTTGTTAGGTGACAACATTAGATAAGCTACACACAGGGAAAAAACAACATTATTAAGGTTGAAAAGCCAAGCTCTCAGAAGTTGTGAAATGCCAGATTTAAGGTTGCCTAATGCAGCTTCTGTATTATGATACAGGCTTTAACTACGTAATTGCAATTTTTTTCCCCAGACCTCATGCACAGCTCAGGATGGAGAGTAATTCTGTCAGAAATTCTTTGGTACGATGTGTTGTGCATATTTTTTCCTATATCTTGCCTCATGACTTTACTCAAGTATAAGGTCTTCAAATGCTTCAGGAAAAAAACCTTTACTGCACTCTAAAAAGAAAGATGTCAATTTACGGTGACAGATCCATTAAGAAAAGAAAGCAGAAACATTAAACAGCAAGAGCCAGACCTGCAAAGTGATTTCTCACATTTAAATCAACAGGGATTTAAGCAAATAAAGTAGGAAATTAATAATTAAATTAAGAAATTCTCTTCCTAATAAACAAAAACAAACAAAAAAGCCAAACCAAGAAACAAACAAAACAACAAACAAACCCAAAAACCCCAAACCAAACCTAACAAATTAAAAAAACCCCACCAAACAAATAAAACTGCAAAAATGAACAAACAACAACAAACCAAAAACCATCAGAGTATTTGGGGACTTAAAAAAAAAATGAAGTTGAAATCTACACAGTTGCTTAAAGTGATATATACTGGCACATTTCTGGAGAAGAAACCACATTATCTTGTTTTCAAAATAGACATGTAAGAACTGCCTTCCCAGTGTCATTCAGTGCACAGGAGTTGACATCATTAATTTTGGCTGTGGCCTGCTTCTGAGGGCTATTTCCCCTCTGTTTTGTCAGAAAAGTGACAGATCTGAAGAATCTGGGGAGCACAAAAAAGAGTGTGGCCAGCAGGTCGAGGGAGGTTCTCCTTCCCCTCTACTGTGCGCTGGTGAGACCACATCTGGAGTTTTGTGTCTAGTTCTGGGTTCAAGAGGGACAGGGAAATACCAGAGATAGTCCAATGGAGGCCACAGAGATGATGAAGGGACTGGAACATCTCTCTTGTGAGGAAAGGCTGCGAGCCCCGGGGCTGTTTATCCTGGAAAAGAGAAGACTGAGAGGGGAGCTTATGAATGTTTGCGAATATCTGCAGGGTGGGTGTCAGGTAGAAGGGGCCAGTCACAGGATGAGAGGTAATGGCAGCAAGGTGAAACACAGGAAGTTCCACTTCAACATGAGGAGAAACTTCTTCCCTGTGAGAGTGACAGAGCCTGGAACAGGCTGCCCAGAGAGGCTGTGGAGTCTCCTTCTCGGGAGAGTTTCCAGACCTGCCTGGATCTGTTCCTGTGTGGCCTGCCCTGGGTGATCCTGTGCTGGTAGGGGGGTTGGACTCGATGATCTCCAGAGGTCCCTTCCAACCCCTACCACTCTATCAGGCCAGTTGAACAGCCATTTCTCAGGCAGACCAAATGGCCCTGTGATAGAAAAGAAACCACGCTGCTGCTTAGTTTAGATGTTGAATTTTCTTTCTTTCATCATCCAACAGTCAAATGTAGCCATATCCTGAACAATGCTTTGTACCTTCAACATTTAAATCTCTGCGGCCTTTAAAGAGAAAGCCCGATGAGGCAGGAAGGGAGGCAACATCAGCCACTTGTTGATCTAGGGCTTCTGGCTGAGAACAGCCCAGCTGATCAAAAGCTGCTCAAAGTGGAGACAGAGTGAGGGAGGATGAAGCAGCAATGCTTTTGTCTCCTGAAAAAAGCACATTAGGCCCTGCCTCCATCCATCATTTTGAGATCCATCTCACTTTTCACTGAAAAAAAGCCCAGCCGAAGGAATTAAATACTATTACATTAAGCAATTACAAGTGAAAAAAAAAAGCTTTCAAAAAGTTATGCCGTCTGCCAAGTCCTTATCTTTTTACTGGTCGTGCAAGGTGAGGCAATGAAAGGAATTGGTGTTCTTGAGAAGGTAAATGGCTCATTTACCTTTTGCAGGAGAGGCTCCCAAGGCAACATATCAGAAATTTTGCTTTCTATTCTAAAAGCTTTATATCTTATTAATAAACCAGGGGAATGGATTAAAGCAAGAAAATGTAACTGTGAAAATAATCACCTGGAAGCACATCAGACTACAATATGGTAGGTATGCTCTCCTCTTGCAGGAATAAAGTTAGAAGCAATTCTGCCACTGCAGTACTTCATGCATAGGGGTGGTGGAAATGAGAAAAACGTCTTCTCTTGTTCTAAACAGGTAGCAGCTCTATTTGTTACTGGTATGATATTGCCTGACCAGTCCACTGCCTGTAAATGAGAGGCAAATGGCAACAGTAGGATGCTGCAGCCCTGTTCCTGCCTATGGCAAGCAAGGCACTTTTCGTTCAAGAGATCACAGAGCAGGACAGGAGGCTCTTGACAGCTTTTCCCAGCATCTGAAGTATAGTGGATTGCAATGACCACAGGTATAGAGGAGGGAGGGGGAAATCCACTATGGCTTGGGATGTTAAACAGCTGTTACACGGAGTATTCCTGAAACATTCAGGTCCCAACACTTCTACAAAACTGCTGACATTATTGATCTGGACTGTGACCAGTCTGGATGGAAGAGGTCACTCTTCTTTCTGAAGACTGCCATATACAAGTGATAGTAAAGCAAGATCTTTTCAACTCAATAGTAACTCTACCACTAAGCAACTCAGCAATAAGAAAGCCTGCAATCTGCAGAGCTCCTTCCCACCCACATAAGCACACTTTGCACCTTCTCAAGTTCAGCCACAAATTCTGCAGTGTCTCCCAACTGCCCGATGCTGAAGAACTGGAAGAGAATTTCCTGAGGGTGATACATGTCACCAAAGACCGCCCTTCCAGCCTCCAGCGCTGACAGGGAGCTGGCAGTTCACTCATGCTGCACACTTGTGCCACCTGCAGCAGCAGCTCCGCCAAGATGATGAGACACAGAAGTATCACAAAGCCAGCTGAAGGGAGAACTTGGCTTCTCCAAGTAAGGGAGTTAATCTCATGATCACGATTTCTTACTGTGTCTGCATGGGTAAAGGCAGCTATTAGAAAATAGCTGGCCACACAGACAACATTCCTTGACAGTTCATACTCTTTAGAGGGACAAATGTGACAGCCATTTAACTTGACTAATTAGCAGTGAGAGCTTACCTGAGTACCAAGTTAGGGATTTACATGGCCTTAGAAAAGTTTCAAAACCATTATCTATATAAAATGATAATAAGCATCAGTAGAAAGATGATGCTTTTTTCTCTTTCTGGTAGCAAAAATAATTTAAAACCACTGAAGCAATGAAAATAATAATGTGGCTTTGCCAATTCTCAGTTTTATTCTCAAGTAAAGAATGAGAAACCCACTGATAAAAATCCCCTTGAAGTAAAAGGCCACTCAGTGAGGGCAAGAGGGCCTTGCAGACCCATAAGATAAAATTTTATATCCCTCCGTTTATATCCCTCCATTTAGAAATGCTCTTTCTGCTAACTGTAGTGAGTCAGCCTATCCATCTCTCTGTATCACTTCAATTATTTACATTACAAATGATTCTTTTATTTGCTCTTCAGATTAGTAAAGTATATTTGCACACCTGACTAAATAGGAAGGTCTGATTTACTTGTTTTGTCGCTACATTAATATGTAGCACCATTAGAAGAGGGAACTAAGAAAGTTAAGAAAAGAAGAGCTATCATAAGATAAAACAAGTTTCAGAGGCATAAGTAAGGCCATTTTCTTTATGGTAGCACATTTTGTGCTGTGTTTAAAGGATGTGACACTATGATTCAAAATCATTGCCAGACTGGAATGATTATGCCTGTGAATCACCCATTTCAAAACATAATTCCTACTTACCTTGAAACGGGAAGAATGGAAAAATCTAAACAAGTAAGGGCATGTGGTTTCCTGGTGTTTTTCCATAACGTGCAATGAATTGGCAAGCAAAGATGGGACAAAACACAGGAGGATGGAATTTAACACTGCTTAAGAGAATTAAATTTCCAAGGGGCACAGAGAGTGCAGAGCCTTCCAGATATAACCGCTTAGGAGAACACATGTCCTTACAACAACGCATCTGAGACCTTGATAGAATGGAATGAATATGGATAGAACAACTATGGATAGTGTGCGATGACTATAAGCAAACTCTGTTGCTCTGCAAGAAAATAGGCTGTTGTTCAGAGGATAGAATAGTCTGTTAGCTGTGTTACTCAGCAGAGATGAACTAACAGCTGGTAGGGGAATATTTTAAGATAACAACTTTACAGATGTTGTAAGAATTGTGGAAATCACCCTGAGATTTTCTGCTTTTGCTCAGCAGAGCAAAAAACGTTGTTCAGCCTGGCGTCAAAAAAAAAAACCAAAAAAAACCTGCCCAGCAGAAATGCTTTGTTCATCATCCTTTTCCTCTAATTCTGCTGGCGTGTTTTTTAATTATTAATTTGTCTACTGTCTTGACCAATTTGAAAATTATAAATTGTCCTAGGGGATAAACCAGGACTCCTATTTTTCCCTTACCAACAACCCTAGTCACTAGTGAGCTACAGTGTCCTTTTTTTTCCCTTTAAAAACTGAGGAAAAAAAAAAATCAACGATTTGTTCTTCATGAAAGAAGTCAACTTACATTGAAAAAGATCTCTTCAGAAATAAAGAATTCACTTTAAAAATACATTGAGAATAACTTTAAGAGACCCTACTTCATTTTTAAAGACAAATTTCTGCATCACCTTGATGCACCATAATAAGGTGTTTCACTCCTTTCTAAGATTTTTTTTCACCACTGTGAACTTTCCATAAATTCCTCTTATAGACACTTGAAAATTCATTCTCAGTGCCTTATGTAAATGGAAATCAAAGTTGGGGGGCATAATTTTTTAAAATAAATAAATACATTAAAAAATAAAAATAAAACCAATAAAAACAGTAACAAACAAAAATGCTGATCATAGGCAGAAGATGAGGTTAACATTGTGCACAGATTAAAGTATCTGCTCAGCTCATACCAGGTATAGATGGTAAAAAAAAGGATCAGGGTTTACAAGAAGTGAGATTGTGTGCCTCAAAATCAGTCATGCAAATGAGCACAGTGGTCTGAGGTGAATTTTGTTCTATCGGAGGTAGGAAATCTGAAAAGAATCAATAGGCAGAACTTAAAAATTGTCACTGTCTGACCTTCTCCATGCAGAAAAAACAAGCAAGCCACACATTTCTCATATTAAATCTCCACTCCAATTAAGAAAAAGTTATGATCTCTAAGAAACATAAATTAAATTCACCATTCCTTGACAATGTGTGAACAAATTACTGAGAACAATTTTACTGAACCCTTTTGTCTTCCTATGGGGTTTTTTTGTTTGCTTCAATGTCTAACAGCTTTTATTAAATTCACCTCAAACTGCTGTGCTTTTCCTGACAGCATTTGTTTCCACTTGTAGCTACGTAAATGAAATCAGCAGATATTATTTCTAACCAAAACACATCTGACAACCACACCTACTAAGCAAAGGGTCAAGTGGCAGCTCGTACAGCCTGGTGCCATTCAAACAATGCCTCAGATATGATGATCCAGTCTAATTCTAGAACAGTTTGCTTTCTAAAATTAGTGATGTTCAATCCATGGGTCAAATTGCCTCAACTCTCACTAAGAAGGCATACAAACATTTTGACTACAAAACTTTCCAAAAGAGGTCAGGAATCACTTTTGCCTTATTATAATTACCTTAAGATGTAGATGGAACATTATAAAACATTATTATCCATTGTATTTCACACAAACCAATTCACACAGACGACAAAATAAACTGAAAATATTTCTAGAAGTAGAAAGCTAGGACTCCTAAGTTTGGATTCTTGCTGCTTTTCGTCACGAAAACTAGAGTCACAGTTTGAAGAAGGTTCAAAAGATCCATATTAAAACTTAGATAACTTAAGCATGCTAAATAAATTACTTCACAAGAACTAGCAGCGACTAGTTGCAAAGCAAATTCTACACAGGTAGAAGAAGATGTCTCTGCACTTACTGTTCTTTGACCCATCCTATGTCTTTTAAAATATTTTTTTTAAAATCCAGGCTTGATTTTAAAATGTAGAAGTAAGAATCCACCAACGTTCTTCTGTCGTAAGTGGTTAATGAACCTCAAAACCGCCAAGATACATTTTCCTTCAAATCCAAATTTGCTTTGATTAACTTGATTCTTCTCTCATTATGATGTATGTTTTATCAAAACTAAATGAGAAAATCTCTGTTGTCGTTGTGATCAAATTATAGGGTCTTAGCTACCTCTTTGATCTGCTGAGTTGCAGCTCCTAAACCTTTTAAACAGAATAATGGGAGACAGATGCTCTGTTCTCTCCTCAGATATTTGCCAATCTCTAAAGTATCAAGAAAATTAAACATATAGTCCATGAATAATTTAGCATTTCTTTTCAAAAGGCACTAAAGGTTATCTAAGTAGAAATAAATTATTCAATTAAAAATTTCTCATTGCCAGCAATTGCAAAGACTGCAAGTCTACAGCATGTGCATGTGTTTGGATCTCAGAAACCCTGTAAATCTGTGGTAACATGAGCAGTCAGATCAAAACAAACAGCATTATACTAACCTCATTAAAAACATACCTCTTCAAGCACTCACACTCTGCAGCCTTTATAGGTCATGGATTTACGAGTGACTAGTATAACAGTGATCAGATCAAGTGGAAACAACTAGATGAATATCATGTTTTGTGTGATTCCAACATACACAGTGATTGCTTCTTCTGCTTAATCAGGACAGACAAAATTAAAGGGGCAGTTGGGTAATCCAGCACTGACAGAGGACATCCAGAGAGGAACCAGGCACTATCAATGTTGAACTAGACCTGACTTCACTGAACACACCATGGGACTGATCTTTCAACCTAGCTCAAGAAAATGAAACTAAGAGAGACTGGTGAAGAGTGCAGTGACACAATCTGCTCTAGGGACATCAGCACCCTGGGTTAGCAGTCTGCCTCTTTATTTAGGGAGTGCAGGCTCTGAGCTTGGCAGGTACCAAAATTAGCTATGAAAAGCTGTACAATCAAACCAATTGCCCCATAAAGCGCAGACATGGAACACCTGGACTGTTATATATGCACATCTGAGATTATTCAGATGTACATTCAGATGACATCCAATGACAGGACAAAGGGCAACGGGTGCAAACTGGAAGATGGGAGGGTCCATGTAAACGTAAGAAGAAACTTTTTCACAGTGAAGGTGACAGAGCCTGGAACAGGCTGCCCAGGGAGATTCTCTGATTGTCTTCTCTGGAGATATTCCAAACCCACCTGGACATGATCCTGTATGACCTGCTCTAGGCGATCCTGCTATGGCAGGGGGGTTGGACTTGGTGATCTCCAGATGTCCCTTCCAACCCCTACCATTCTGTGATTATTCGATTCTGTGATTATCCCTACATTATTTACAATATGTTTATGTTTAGATCTAAATATATGTTACAAAAGAAAAGGGGCAGGTAAAGATTGTACCAAATCAAGAACAAAACTTGTAGTCAGGAAAAAAGAAACAGAGCACCTAGCTGGAATAAACCAGACAGCAGCAGTATTTCCAGCAGCTGCAGAAAAAAAAATATCTTCACCTGAAGGAACTCAAGGGTGCAGAGAAGACCACAGTCTTCTGGTGCTAGAACTGTGTAACAGTGAGCAGGAAGGAAACAGTTACCTTGGGGCAGAAATGAAGAGAATTCCCTCTAGTTGTGAAGTGCCTGGCAGCTGTGTCTCCTGCACACTGAAACATGTGGAATTCAGAAAGTCTGAGGATATGCAAATGAGTGAGAGTCAGTAAGATTAAACATTAGTTCTTTAGGCAACACAGGAGAATGCTCATCTTTAAGAACTGCACCATGCTGTTGCTGGAGTATCAGAGGGAAGTGACTAAATGATGTGCATTTTCATCCATTAATTAATCTGTTCTAAACAACATTGCTAAAATTAATTTGGTTTTAACATCTGCTGAGCATAACTGTCTCTTTTCCAAATTTGCTATAGTTTTCTCAGTTTTGATGACATTTCTTTTAATACCATCTTCATTTGAACTCTGTGATATCATTGGTTTGGTTATGTTTTCATAGTAGCCATGCAGTTTTTGTATTCCAGTAGAGCGAGGAAGCCAAGCAGACAGAAGCAGCAATATATTAATGAAGGGTGACATTCTGTGTACATTTGTATTCTGCTAGATAACCCACAGCAGCAACCTGTGCTTTCCCTGTTACTTAGCAGTACCCGTAGATAGCTTTCTCAGGGAGAGCTCACAGGCCAGCAGTCAGTTACAATTAGTCAGAAATCAGCTGTGTGTGAAGCCACATTTGTATTGCCTCGAGTCAAAAGTGCAATAAACCCACTGACGTGGATTTTTAAGATTTCACAATGAATCTGGTAATTGCCTTTTTCATTATTGCCTCAGCCTGGCTCAAGAGATATGAGCAACATTAAACAAGCTATCAGCTCTTAGCCTTATTAACCAATTCAATGCAATAAAACCAAAAAAGTTAGTGCCACCATTCCTTTTAGTACAAAGGCTAAAATCACAGAGGAAGACTTGAGAGCCCTCTATTAAATTGATATACTTTGGGTCTGCTAGAGAAATAATGCTTTCACATAATGAAAGTGCACAGGCCAACCACCGAGAAATTTTTTGCACAATAGAAGGATAGAATGGATCATTACAATCTTCCAGTCCAACTTCCTGAATAAATTGGGCCATAAGACTTTTGAGTATTCATCTTGTTTGAATTGGAGCATTTCCTTCAGAAAAGCATCCAGTTCAGATTTTACAATCTCCAATAATGGGGAATTTATTACAATTTTATTAAATCATTCCACTGGCAACTCACTCGCGCTGTTTAAGATGTGTCTGCTTGGAATCTAAATTGCCTAGACTTAAATTTAGTTGCACGGATCTCATTACACCCCTGCTAGCCACACAGGAGAGCTGCTGTTATCAAATCTCTGCTTCACATACAGTCAAGGTACTCCTTTATCTTCTCCTTAATAAACTGTGCTGGATCCCTCTGCAAAGAAAGGTTTCCAGATCTCAGAGTTCCTCTCATAGACCTCCCTGATTAATAAACTTCCAGACCTGGATGTGATATTCTGGTAAGCATTGTACGGTGGGTAATTACAAGTTGAACAGTTTCCTACTCTTCACTTCAGACAGCAAAAAAATCACCTTTATAGTATATAGCACAGGGAGCGATTTCTCCTCCACAGTCCCTTTCGTAGTCATTGTTTCACAAGGCAGCCTTTCCTCACAGAAAAAAACACTCCCCTGTTTTGTTTCCAGCAACACAATTTTAGCTCTGACCTTATTAAAGCACATATTGTTTGGCTATAGCCAGGGCAAAATGCAGTCGTTATGTGGCTGTCAGGCAGCAGCAGGCCTGGCTGTCCCACCACAGCCACATTACCCTGTATCTGGAGCACACCTCACGTCTTGTGGCAGAGAAGCTTCACAGGGAAGCCACGCAAGGAGAAAACCCTGGTCACCAAACAGCCCCACCTCATCCAGAGCACTTGCCATCTTCAGTAGCCACAGTACTTCCAATCTTTGCATAATCCCTGCATTATTTGTAATGTTTTCTGCTGAACCACTCTTGAAATGTTAGAACTGAGGAGTAGAAAGCATCTTTGGACTCACACGGCCACTTGCTGGCAGTAGCCCACGACCTAGCACACACCAAGAGCAACCAGCCAGCTCTTCACCTCCTGGCCCATGCTGTGCTGATTTCTCCTTTTGCTCCTAAGGAAGGGCTGACTGTATTACATCAATCAGGTTTCCCTTGATCAGATTTAGAGATACAACTCTGCTGCACAAGAAAAGCAAAGAATTCACCAGAAAGGACCTGAAGGAGCAAGAGAAGGCAGGGTTGGAAATCTCTCAGGTAAGTACAATGAGCATACGCGTGTAATTCATGACTGGAAACAGGGTCTTATACAATTCTTGTATCTTATATGACACCTCCTAAGAGGAATTTATGTTGTGCTGATACACGATGATTTGGAAGCAGCTGCACAGCATTTGCTAAAGATAAAGCCAAAGTAACTAACTAACTAAAATCTGCAACCGAGTAACTAACTAAACCCTGCAAGCTTTGTCTTCATAGTTACAGTCTTTAAAATGTGGTTGTCAACTGAAATACATTATGGTGGGGTGAGAAGAAGAATTTGGAAAGGAATTGAAGTATCTGCTGTACATACTGACTGGCATTTTTGTTACTATATCTCAACTTACTGATTCCAGAGTTTCAAATGTGTTATGATTAATGAATTAGCACAAACACAGTCCTGATGTATTTATGAAATGGCTAAATACCATCTTCCCATTTAATTAAAACAGTCGGTATACTCTCTGTTAAAGGTAAAGCTGCTCTGTATGTCTACATATTTACTAACATTTCTCTAAAAAAAAGAAGAAAGAAGAGATTGAAAATAGAAAACACAATATTTATTGTTTATAAGCATATATAAAATGGTCTTAAGAAGTAATCAGAAATTTCTGCAGATTAAATTAATGGAACGTGGAGAGCCTCTCACTCTCCACTACCATTTAAATAAGCTTTGGTATATATTCATTGTGTTGTAGATACACACAGCATAATTTTAAGTCCTGGCAAATACTGAGACCTAAACCACTTCTCATCAGTAATGAAACTCACTCTCTGGAACAGAAATACAACTCTAATAATGTTTTTTAATGTTCTTTAAATTCTTTAAGTGTCGATTCTGAGAGAAAATCTTTAAAATACTTAAAAATATTTAAAATCTTCAGTCTTTCAAATAATTCCCAGCTTTTCTGTATATAGTCTGGGAAGGAGTAACAGGGATATGCATATCTGTGAGTGTTTCTCAGGAGGACAAAGCGGGGGGGGGGGGGGGGGGGGGGGGTGTTTAAATCCATAGTAAACATAACAGCTGTGGCCTTGAAATACTCCCATGCCACTGTACATCAGGACATACATCCTCCAGCAAAGGGGTCTCCAGGTGGCAGGGAAGCTGTGCCGCAGCTTAGAAGCACTGCATCCAAACATTCTGCTGTCCAGCTCTTGCCCAGTACACGTCCCTCAGATGCAGATAAAGAGGAACGTTCAGAATGAGCATCAGTTGTTTCTCCCATAGCCAGCACAAGAGAAAATGAGATCCATTCACTCTAACACTTCAGGGACATAAACTCCATTTTTACCAGAGAAATGTATTGACTAATGACTATAAACAAAGAGGACCTGAACTTCCTCAAGGTAAATTGCTGTTCAGTAGCCACACCTGAATCAAGAGCTGCCTCTAAGAATCACTTGGCTGTTTTCCTTCTCATTGGTTTTTTTATTCTGATTTGGATTATTTTGAGTAGTACATCTGATCTTGTTTTATTTAAAGGAGGCCAAAGCCCAAGGCATAATACAACCATCACAGACGTTCTTCCTAACATTCAATTCACATATTTTGCTGAAAGCAGCTGCAGTTATGCTTCTGGGATACAGAAAAAAAGTATACATGAATGAAAGCCACCAAAATAGAAACACTATTACATTTAAATCGTGAAACTTGCACCAGGAAGATCAAACTGGGGAAGACGTTACTCATAACAGAATAAGACACAAAGCAGCTTTTGGTTATGTCAAGAAATGGCACTTTTGTTGTTAGGTTTTTTTTTAACTGAATTGATCCATTAAAGCACCTTACCTGGAGCCTTCATCTCCCAATGCCCTTTATATCACTGTCCATACATTTCAGAGATGTGTTAAGAGCTCAGACGGAAATGATAAAACAGATGCTGGGGTTACCAGATCAGTACTAAGGTGTTATGCAAGAGGCTAGAACTACCCAACTTTCCAAAATGACTGAAAGTCCTTTTATTGTTATGACTGGATCCTTGATAGTATTTCTCTTAAGCTGTCACATTCAATGAACCAAATTGGGAAAATGGACCTTTTTTTCCCCCACTTCTTTTATCTTTACATTTTGGCAAGCTCTCTGCTGTAATAAAAACCATACCTTTTAAAAAAACATTTCTCTCTCTAAGGCTAATACAGATTACTCTGTATGGCAGTTGTTCAATTTATCCTTATTAAATTTGTATATGGTTCACTTTCACACATTTGGCAGACTGTCCTTTTTCCAGACCATATTTTTCTAATTGTCCTTTGTGTTTTTGATGCTTCATATCTTTCTAATCTTTCTCATATTTTCCTTTCCCTTTGTCAATGGTTTGGGTCCCAAACTCTGGCTGAAGAATGTTCCCGAAGCTGCTTCTGGGAAGAGATGCAGATGTACTCCTGTGCCTTTGCCCACATAGTCTGCTCATACGTCTTTATAATAAGAGCTGGGTATGAAGCTGCATCCAAAAGAAGAGAAAGAAAATAATAATTTTAATAGTATTTCTACTCTATATAAAAACCCCAAGACCTTATACAGGAGACAACCACATATTCTACAAACTTCTGAGGGCTATTTGCCAGGGATATGACCAACCTGCCTCCAGACTCTCTTTTCTATGGTTAGGGAACCGAACCTCATTTTTCCAGTTTGGTTAAGGACGCATCTTAAGTCATGAAGCCTTCTAAGTAAATGGAGCTATTCTGCTTTTTACAAGTAATAAAATACAAGTAATAAAATAGCTTGACTGTGCACCTTGTGATGAAGTGATGTGCTGTTCTTTGGCTGAAGGAGTGCATAACTCCCTGTTAACACAATATTTTCCTAAACAGAATATTTCAACTACCAAACTAAATCTATCGGTCTTAAAAAAACTTTAGATTTTGACAAATCAGACTGTGAAGCTTAAAAAAAAAAAAAAGTCTAACAGATCTGATTTATCAAAAGAATAAATCCAGCTTGCCCGTAACCATCTCAACAATTATCATTTCAGATTTGGTGTATTAAGCACATTTCAGATATCTTTTTTTAATAGGCATTGCCACTTAAGATTATGGGAAATTTCACTTACATTACACAGTAGTTATCTGCATGCATTTTAAATATTCTGCTGCATTCACATTTATAATACATTTTAAACTGATTTTTTTTCTATTTCCAGCAACATATTAATAATTTGACAGTAAAAAATCCATTGTTTACCTGCATACAGTAAAAGTGGCTTTGCCTCTGATGCACTCTACAATTGCTAGTAGGCCCTTTGCTCCATTCCTGCCTCAGCTGTGTGATGTGCAGAATAATGATATAGAAAAGGACTTTAAGATTTAATAGAGAAAACATTTTAGAGTGCAAATCATATAAGGTATAAATTTACATAGGCTGGTGTTAAACGATGCACTTTTTACACGGCGTGTGTGTGGCCTGATAACCACACTTGTTCAAAGACAGGGGAGGTGTATGAGGAAACATTCCCCAGCACACTGGAAAATGCTTCTACAAATTTAAGTGGAAAAATCCCCTTTCTCCACCGCCACGAGGCACTGCCAGAGAGCAGACTGCCCAAATCAGGCTGGCACAGAGATGACAGTGACTACCTCAGCCTTTCCTGCCCCCTCCTTAGCAGGAACTCCTCCCCAGCCCTGCCTCCCCTCCGCAGCAAGCACAAGGTGTGCCAGCTGGTAAGCCCAGTGATGTAAGGTACCACTGGTTGGGGCTCACCCTCAGCAACACTGCCCTGAGGCAAGTCCCAAGGTGGTGTCCCCAGGCTCCCAGTGCGACATTCCACATCAAGAGCTGCACCCCATGCGCAGCTTCCAGCAGAAAACCAGAGAACGTGGATGCAGAAGCCCAGCATTCACGCTGGTTTTGCCCCATTAACATTTTCATTCTAAAATGTCAAGGAGAATCAAAGACACTAAATATTTTTATCAGAAGCTGTCCCTCCTTGCCACACCTCTAAGATCCTTGCAAGAGAAGCTTCTTGAATCGACCAAAACACAGGAGTCACTGAAAAACTTTAGAATGCTGCTGTGGCATGTAAGCCACCTGTACCACAGCACATTTCCTCAGGTGTCCTGGACAAGGCCTTCTAATGCCACCTCATGCTCTTCAGGCCATGTGAGAAATAAAACCACGTCACTTAGGAGTTTTCTTGTGAAAACAAACAAACAAACAAACAAACAAAAAGTACTCCAAAAGATCTCTATTGTGCAGATCAACCCAGTATAGAAGCCTCAAGATTATGGGTTTTTTTCCTCCAGAGAAACAGATGTCATTGGCTTTTCCATTTCATCAGCCATACCTAAAATGGATTCAGGCAAAGAGGTAAAAAAGTTTTACTCTTATATGTGAATTTTAATGTGCATGAACTCTTAAAGACATAAGCAAATTCACAGAGGAACAGGACTGATCTCTAGGAAGGGCAAGTAAGTGCACATCAGGACAGTGGAAGACACTGATGTCTCTTGCACTGAGACTAAAGCTTGGAGGAAACATTCATGTAGTGGCATACCTTATTTTACCCTTTTTTTTGTACTTTTCATACAGGCTTGTTGAAGAAATGAAAGACCTCCTTTTTATTTTTTTTTTTCCCCCTTTTTTTCTTTTTTCATTTGCTTTTAATAATGTTGTTTTACTCTTTTGCTCTGCCTGGAAGCAAGACAGAAAAAAATAATAGAAGAAATGTGAAAAAATGGACATTAACAACAACAACAACAACAAAAAGAGGTGAGATACCACATCGAGGTTAAAATAAATGAGGCTCAGCAACATCAGTGGAAATATTAGCCAAGTGATAACTGCAGACCAGCTCTAATGAGCTGAGATTCTTTTCCTGCAGGCTATGAGTTACTCTGTGAGTCAAAGGAATATTTTTCAGTGACAAATAAAATGCCACAGAGGAATTAATTGTTGCATTGTTAACTTCTGATTACTCACACATATCACAATATGCGTCTGAGCGATGTAATCTTTTAAACTTCCACCCCACAGGAACATAATGAGGAGGTGATTACAAGAAGCTGGCTGGAAGTAATCTGAGAGAAGAGGCATGAAGCAGAAACTGCTGAAAAGGTTGTTCTAATCTTGACAGAGAAATAAGTATCACTCCACATTTTCCAGGGGAAATTATTTTACCTGCATCTCTGTGAGCTCTGACAAGCAGAGCTCATTTCTTTGTTCCAATAGGGTTAGAACCATTTTTTTTCCCTTGTAAATCATTCTGACTAAGAGTTGATGATACAGAACGGAAGAAAAACAGAGTCTAGGAGAAAAAGCACTCATGTTGAAGGCAGATCTGAGTCCCTCAGCTCGCTCCATCCAACATGTTCTGTGAGATGCAGGCAAAATGTTGAAAATCCTCATTCCCTGAGGCATTTGGAAAAAATTCTGCTGTTAATCTTGAGCTCTCAGCTCCCTAGTCATTGTGCATTATATTTTTTTCTATACATAGTTTGCCTGGGCTTTTCAGGACAAATGCTCAAGAGTAGATTTATGAACTTCCCCAGACGGTGCAAACCCAATACGAAAATCCAAGTTTACTACACTACAAACAATAAAGATTTATTTTGCAAGCTAAATTAGATATATTCCTGTTACATCAATTGAAGTGTTTAAATAGAACTATTTTTTTCTGCTTACTTACCCCTGTGCTCAATCACCATCCCCTCACACATAATTCATGGTGATGGGCTGTAGAAAATAAACTTCTCAAATTCATAAAAGCTGCAGTGTCTGTCCACTTAAATGCATCACAGGACCTGTTTTCTTTCTGCACAGTGACAGTATCAGGTACAAATAATTTCAGTGTATTTTTTAATGCTTCTGAGCCAGTTGCCGTGGAATCTCAAGTACGTTCTGTGATGATTTTTGAGGGCAATGTTTTGAGATTTGTGACATATGAAGGTCTCTTGCAACAATTCAACACTCCAGTCTAGCTTAATTTTTTGGGGCTTTTTTTTTTCCCCTACATGATGAGATTTCAGAAGATAGCACTTTCAGAAGATGCATAAAGACATAATATGAGATCCTAATTAATTATAATAAGCAAACTTCTGATTTTCACCTCTATTTCTATATAAACTAGCAAACACCAATTGGGCAAATAGGAAATCCAAGAGATCTTGGTTGGATGTAAGGCCATGGGAGATGGAGTGGCGCTGGGAAGAAAGAAGATTGCAATTCTGCTATTAAGTTCACAGTCCAAACGGTTTGAGGTTATTCATTACTTTATTTATTCAAGTGTTCTCAGTAATAGAAGATTCAATTGTTTCTGCGGTAAAACAATTCAATAAAAGGAGTTTAGTGCTAAAAGTCAAATGACAGAATTATAGCACTACCCGTCTTATACTAATCCTTGCTGGCTTTTTTGCTACTAGCCCTTATTCTTTACTCTGGATATGGGACTGAAGATCTAATAAAACTTCCCAAACTCCCACTTGCCTTAGAGCAAATACGATTGCAAGTTGGTAATTTCTTTTTTTAATTAGCCAACTTCATGCTCCAATATTGGGGTGACTTCTGCTGTTACGCTTGCTATGGTGGAAATATTAATGGACAGCAGGCAGTCTGTCGTTCACATACAGGGAGTAACATCTGTAAGAATAGTGTGATAAGACCGTTCTTTCAGACTCATTGGCAGGAACAGTGAGGCCCAAATACAAGATATGTCTGGAAAGAATGGAAAAATGAGCTGTAATGTAAAATCTGACAAAGCAACTCCCTTATTGTTCAGTGTTGTTTGGCAAGCTTGGAGTCACAAAGGAGAAGAATGAAAGCTGGAAGCAAAAAAAACCAACTGTCGAAGGCATGATTCTGACACAGAGCAAAGATGAAGATAATAAAGCATGCTGGAGAAAGCAGTTTGGAAACAATGAGCAAAGCAACTACCCCCTGCCCTCAAACCACTGAAATAAACCAGGAATTTACACACTTTGCTCATGCCATCAACATTTCTTTTAGAAATAATGCAGCAAAGCTGTAAAGACACACTCAGGCCCTTCTATGAACATTAACCACCTTGCTGCTAACACCAACATTGACTACAGCCTTGTTCATCAAGCTTAGAGAGACGTATTTTTTACAAAATGAAAATTGTCATCATTAAGAAATACTGCAAAGTGGTCAGGCTGATAATCCCACATTCCACCTGCAAGCAATAAAGCAGCACGCCTGTAACCCTGCTCTTCTATTTCCAAGTGCCATATAAAAAAGGCATAATAATGATTTGCAACAAATCCTGAAAAATATTCTCTTCCCTATAAATACTATTGAGACAGGCTATTTTCTTGCATATGTATTAATGCATTTAATTGAAAACCCAAGGCAGCTGTTCCACTGCTATTCATTTTATTACAGCCATAAAAATAATGGATGTTCAACACAGAGCTGCATACAGATCACAGCCAACACTATTTACTAATTCCTTTTCCCCCGATCATTTGAGAGACTAGCCACAAATTTTAAAAGCCAGAAACACAGGGGAAGAGCATATTGTAATGAGTTGAGCAGGGTACAAATCTCAGGCAGTTTTGTATTTACTAGGGACTAGAAATCTAGACAATGGAGAAAATTGTGTTTGCAGCATAACCAAGGGACACTATGCTGTCTGCGTCCTTTCTTTGTTCAACCATAGCTAGAAGCTAAACAGAACTTAGCTCTTCCTCCTTATATGTCCTAGACAACTCAAGTGCTTACACTTGAATATTGCTGAAGACCACAACTTCTCTCAGCTGTTCCTGGGCATAAGATGAACCCTCGTCAGACTCCTTCTCCACGCTCAAAAGTTGTAGTGATGGCTTTAAGCCCAGGTCTAGGACAGCAAAATGACTGTAGTGTAGTGAAGCAAACCCATACAAAAATTAGGATCCAGCTGCTAACACTGAAGGAAAAGTCAATAGGACCAGTAGCTATTGGTGGAAATGATTCATCCCAAGCCCCAGCAGTAGTAGCAAGCTCAACACTCCAGAGACATCTCCCTCCCCTGTCACTGCTCCCCTTCTTTTAATGCACAGTAGGAAAGCCTTGGCTTAGCCATCTCCCTCCACACCTTTGGAGAAGCAAAATCCAAAGTCACTTACCCTGCTGAGAGACATCAAGTGGACTTTAGCATTGTGCTTCAGTCAAAAGGGCACATTCCTTCACTCCAGTCTTAAAAGATTCTTAATAATCCTACCTGTCTTTTCCAAGGCTGTCCATGTTCGTATCAGCTTGGGAAAGTTTGAAACACCTGGCCATTCAACACAGACAAAAAAGTTCTGGCAACTGAACTTCCCTCAGTTGTTACTCCCTGAAGTTATGACCTTTCATTTTAATCAGTTAAAATTCTACTATTCAAGTTTTAAAGACCATCTCCTTGGACAATATTCCACCTACTGGGGGATCACATCTTGTTTGCTGGTGCTCCAGTAACTATATCATACAACCACTCTTCATAAAGGTTAAAGTTCTGTCCTAGAAACAGCCTCTTCTTTATCTCCATACTCCTCCGTTGTGCTGTTCCATTTGTGATTAGAAATCCCCCTCTGTGTTTTCAGACTGAAGACAGTTCAGAGCCATGGAATACGCACCTATATTTTTGGCAATGCAGTTGGTTACCTTGAAGAACTCTGCTCAAGATTTTTGCCATCCTAACATACTTTTCTATTTTTACCGTGCCAAAGAATGCAGGTTCTTCAGTTTGATCCTTAAATATTCTCATGATCACTTTTATTAGATCATTTTTCTAAATCTATTCAGTGTTTAAACAGAGGAAGCCAGAACTGAAAACATCTGTTGTGGATAACAGTCTCACCACTGCCCTGGATAATAACATCACCTCCCAGCTTCTCCTGGATTCCTCCCTGTGGTGAACACCACAGTCATTTTTTCTCCAGATGCAGCCCTCGGGCAGCTTACAGTCATTCTATGAATGACTAGTGCATCAAGGTATTTTTCATCTATCATCTCGAATTAAGAACTTCCCATAGTTGTTAGTCCCTGAAATTACGACCTTTCATTTTAAACAATTAAAATACTACCAGTCAAGTTTTAAAGGCCATCTTCTTGGATAATATTCCACTATTCTTTTTAGTCATGTTGTCTTTCCCACTTAGGTTACTGAGATTGGTCATGACACTAAGTCTTTTGTGACAAGGTCTTTTTTTTTTTTCCAGCAGAAAAACAGAGAATGTGGATGCAGAAGCCCAGCATTCACCCTGGTTTTGCCCCATTAACATTTTCATTCTAAAATGTCAAGGAGAATCAAAGACGCTAAATATTCCAAGATCAATTCTTGAGAAAGTCTTCTGCTAAACTCTCTAGCTTAACAGTTTGATGATTAGCACAAGAGTTGTGCCCTTCTCAGGCAATGCTTCAGCTGCTTTGGACCTTTGGGACCAAACCACTGATCTGAGCTCAGTTTCATGAATCTTTCCTTAGTAGCAAGTCACTTCAGCCAAGAACCTCACCAAGAAAGCACCACAGAATGTTTGGGGTTGGAAGGGACCTCGAAAGATCATCTAGTTCAGCCACCCTAACAGAGCAGGATCACCTAGCTGCACATCTAGTAATAGTTCACAGTTTGCTATACTTGAACAGACAAGTAATATTAAAGTTACCTTTAAAGATGACAGCAAAGTACATGTGAGTATCACCTTATTTTTAAGTTATTTTAAGTTTATTTAGAGCTTCACCTCAATTCACAATGCTTCTGCCCCTGGAACAAGGCCCTGTTTGCTTTGATCATGCTTAGTCCCTTTCTTTCCTGGTTCTATTTATAGCTGATGGAAACATACAAACCTGGGGCTGTTTAGTTTGAGGAAGAGGAGGCTGAGGGGAGACCTTATCACTTTCTACAACTACCTGAAAGGACATTGTAGAGAGGCTGGTGCTGGTCTCTTCTCTCAGGTAATTAGGGACAGACCAGAGGGAATGGCCTAAAGCTTGAGCAAGGTAGGTTTAGACTAGACGCTAGGAAAAAATTCTTCATGGAAAGAGTGGTAAGATATTGGAATAGGCTGCCCAGGGAGGTGGTTGAGTCGCCAGCCCTGGATGTGTTTAAGCATCTCTTAGGTGTGGTGTCAGGGGATATGGTTTAGGGGTGAACTTGTAGAGTAGGGTTAATGGTTGGACACGATGATCCCAAGGGTCTTTTCCAACCCGAGTGATTCTGTGATATGAAACAACATGCTATTTTGTTTTGTTAATACACAAAGAAGAAGGTCAACCTCTGCTTTTGTATCCTACCATTAGAATTTGCTTGCTACCAAGTCTGTTCATGCCATGACAAATATCCATGGGGCATTACAGGTATTTTACTGAAACTGATGTGATTCTGTTGATCAGTTACCGTATCTGATAATTAATTTATCTTACCAGAGGTACTTAAAAAAGGCTTACTGCTTTCAAAACTGAAGTTCAGCAGTTGAAATGACCTGTAAAAATACTCATTGGAAACAAAATCCACGTTGTAAAAGTAAGTACTCTTGGAAAGGCTGTGTGAAGGGTTTTGATGGAGATTTCACTATTATGAATGCCTGGAGAATATGACTTGCAAGGGACTTACCATGCTTTCTTTCCTGCTTCAAGACAGAGAAGAGCTTATATGTATGAAGTACAAAGTGCTGCCTTTACTGGAAGAGCTGTTGAGTGAAAGGTTTAAACACATCGTTGTTAGATCATCTGTATTACAAGCACAACTTGTACCCGTAAGTCTGTCATTAAAAGTTTTTTTCCACTAAACTAAAAGGTTTCCTCCCTGGCTGTTCACCACTATAAAATTTATTTCCTTATTAAAAGGACAAAGAAAAAGACTTGGGAATACTTAATAAAACAATCTTTTTAGTAAGCAGAAACTTGCATTCTTCGATATTGCCTAGTATTGTGGTGCAATATGTTTCTCCAATTAGAGCTCATCTAAAATTCAAATAGCTTCTTTCTTTTATGTAGTTAATTAATGCAGTTCATGCTCCAAGAAAGAAACATTAATAATAAAATATTTAACTATTCATGCCAAAGGAAGAGAAAAAAACATATTTACTAATCATAAAAATAAAGCGTATTTGTTAATCAAAAATTTGAATATTATAGTGGATCTTGTTTTCATTCTCTCTGCCACTGTGAGAAGCTCAGAGATGCAATGGCTGGAGAAACACAACAGAAAAACTTTGGGGACTGTCATTTGTAACCTTTAGGTTCAGACAAACCTACATCACTCCAAAGATAAAAAAAATTACAGTTAATTTCCAAGATAAAACACCCAGGCTTAAAAAACTCATTTGGCATTAATTTTTATGCTGCATTCATGAGCCCACATTCCTGGTAAACATTAACAGGGAAGGATAGTGGGTGCACCTTGGGAAGCATTCAGGGAACCACTGAAGCAGAGCTGCTGACCAAGACCATCGGCACCGAGTACCCAACATACACCCCAATCCTGCGTCAGAGATTTACTTTGAGCTGCCTCTAGTCTGACTCATAGGCTCAACCTCCCCTTAGCAGTAGGAAAGATTAGAAACTAAAGTGTCCTGCCAATCCTTACTCATCCATTTATACCCCAGCCAGTCTGGTGGGTATGTTAGGAACCTGGGGAGAAGGAACACAGGACCTTTTCCTATGTGTACGAACCAGGGATTATCCTCATAACTGCAGTGGCCCAGCACTTCATCCTGTGTAAAGAAGCTCGCTTTCCTTTTCTGATCCACTGCCCTGTCTGCCCTCCTGTGAGCTCCTGTGCTTTGCACATAGTTTTGTGTATCTGTTTCCAGAGATCAGACTCAGCAAACACAGCTAGGATAGCGAGGTTAAAGGAAGTGAGATGAAGATTGGGAAGAAAGATTTGGATTTATACCTGTAATCAATCACGTTCTTTATCTGAGCTCCTTGAAAATTTCTACCTTATGCCAGAAGCTGGGGTTACTGGGCGAGTTCTGAATAGCAGTTACTCTTTTTTTTTTTTTTTTTTTTTTTCCCAGCGATCATTTGCTAATAATTTACAAAGCATTCTTACTACGTGGTGAGTGTTGTGGCATGATTTTTAGACAAGAGATTTTCCCAGGTCTCACCTTCCCTGGTACTCTTAAGCATCCTACACACAGGTCATTGCAGCAGAACTACTGCAGTAATTACTCTAAAAAGTAGAACTGCCAGATACCCTTCCATTTCTAAGAAAAGTAGACATTTATTTCTCTGATCTTTTTCCTCTTTCAAATACTATATAGTAAAATTAAGGTTATGACAACTTGAAAAACTGCATTAGTTCCCAGGGAACTGGGAGAACCCCACAGACTAACGAGTGAGCTACAAAATCAACAGCTATATTTTTCTAAAGAGCTCTGACATAGCAAAAGGATTTAGGTAAGGAGTGCCACCATCATTTAAAGAAAACTGAAAAAGGTGTTCACAACCAGTGGAGAGATAGGGCAGCCTAAATACATCAGGAGGTTGCTTCTGTTCAAACTACAGACCTTGTGGTGTTCTGTTTAAAGCCAGGGCATGTGTTTCAAGAATAAAAAAGAGGCATTTTCTTTACATTTACATAGTCTCAATCTTTTTTCTTCTTTTCAGTTGTCATTCCTTGACTCTCACACATTGAATATACCTTTTCTAAGGACAAAGCCTGCACTGCAGGCTGCATATTTTTTAATCAAAGACTATTCCTATCTACAGGCATCTTCAAGAAATGCTGATGATTTTCCCTATCTTTGACTTCCAAGACTGTAAATTTCTTCGCATTTTCATAAACTAAATTACAGTACTAAAAGAAGTATAACAACATCTAAAGGCAAAATGCCTTACAAACAGGGAGTTGGAGAGCTGGAGAAGAAAACAATACTGAATATAAATTTCAGACTAAGCTCTTATTGCTAGAGTAGAATTCTCAAGTTCATGGCAAACATCATTTGATTTCAAAAGGGTAAATAGTCAACACCCTGACTTCTAATTGTTCTGAAATATCTCCTGGCATAAAGAAAACTAAGAATAATATATCATTTTACTACAATATTCGGAATTTGGAATAGGAATTCCCAGAGCTGTTTTCATGAAAAACAATATGCCATTTGAACAGCAGCAAAAGTTCACATTAAAAAGCAGAAAGTAGTTTGTTTTTTGTCATCACAGACAGCACTTTAAAAACCTGCTTTACACCTTGCTATATATCTTGCCTGCTAGCTTTTTCTTAACAAAATATTGTAAGTTAGCTTAACTTTAATATTTCACTCTCAGATACAAAGAGCAAGATTTTTTTTTTTAATTTTTTTTATTTAATTTATATCAAAAAAAAAAAAAAAAGTGAAGAAAATCACATATGGAAATTAGAATGTATGCATTATTCAAATCAAAGTGCAAATCTAAATAGCAAATGAGGCTTTCCCAAATACATTGATTATATTAATAGCTAGTTGAATAACAACAGTATTATGGAGTGGCATAAAATCAAATTCAAATGAAGCAACATCTGACATACTAAAGATGTCACAAAAGACGTATCAGTAATTTGCAAAATTAGTTCCTTTAAAAGTGTGAAATACTCATCACTCATCATATTTGCAAGATTACGAGCTCTGGACTTTATGAAGACCAGATTTCACTAAATCCCCTTGTTGCATCCAAAGAATACTGCATACAGAGAAGAATAATGGTGTATTTTCCATCATCTTGAACATAGCAGGAAGTCTGTAAGTAAAGGCACAAACAATTGCATATATCTGCCGGCTCCCTGCAAAGTGGGCACCAAATTATAATAGTAAGGAATCAGTTACTTTTGGAACAGCATCCAAGCTGAGTTGCTACCATATCTCATTCCACTTCGGATTTTGGGAGGACTATTCACCAACATTCACCTCCAACTGGAACACACATTAACAAGATGTTTATAATCCTGCTCTGATCAACACTTAGATTAACCAGAACTAGGACTTTAAATGAATTTATGTAGTGACATTTAATAACATTTTCACCCTACAAAGTATTCAAAGGCTTTAGTGTCATTATTGACTGGTTTGTAAAGGAATCTGCAGGCTGTGTTTGATTAGTAAAACATTAATTTACTACAAAAATCTTACAAAGAGTGAGAAGTATTTATGGTACTTTACAAGGTAGTGTGATTTTCATGTGACAACTTATTCATGCAGAGATGGAAAATGCAAATAATCTACTAAATTGGTTACTGGTGCCATTATGTCTAATGTGCTGGAAATGGTCTATGCGTAAATGAGAACTCAGAAAAATTAAGACATACTTTATTATTATCCACACACTTTACTGCAGCAAATGCCAGTGAAATTGTAAACACTACTGAAACCTTAGTTCTGAAATAAACTCCCCAAAGAGAGGCGACTATGACAAGCAACAGCCCTGTGCAGAACATGTCTCAAAGATTACACTGACAAATTAGCAAGAGGAAAGTAATGAGACAAATTATTCTCTTAGGATAAATTGATTGAATAACATCAATTTCTCAAAATAAAATGAACAGCCAAAACACAGGAGGGGTCACTTGCTCCAGGTAATATTTCATGTATTACAAAACAATATAACTTTTCCATAATACTTTTTTTTTTTATCCAGTTTAAAAAGGAATTCTTAACTTTCATTGATTTTATAAGCAGGAACATGTTGGTTACTAACATCAGTGTACATAAACATTTCCACGAAATCTGACATCTGAGTTTTATATAAAACAAATTAAAACCAACAGGGAATTATTGACATTTCGTTTTTTTCTTTTAATTATTGGCATTTCATTTTTTTCTTTTCACCTAAAAGAAGTTTACAGAATAAATTATATGGACCACAATTATCTTCATCATCATTATCATCATATACATTATTAGTGTACTCTTCACTACCAAGAGTACATTAGTTAAAGTAGCCCCATGCAAGACAGTGTGCTCAACTGCCACAGAAGACTGTGGATTCAGATTTCTAATTATTAAATAGAGAAACAATATCCACCTTGTGCTTTCTGTCCTCAAATGACACTTCTTTGTCAAAATAATATATCCTCATGGCCCCAGCTAAGCAATGGGGTGTATAAAGATTAACCACCTCCTAACAAAGTTTCTTTTACTTTCAAGTTTCACTAAAACTTCAAAGTTTCTTGTAAAATTATACATTTTTACTTCTCATAACCTGAGAATAGCTTTTTTTTTTTTTTTTTTTTAATATATATGTATTTCTACAGATAGAAATTGATAATGATCACACCTGTTTGAAGATACATATAGATTTCATTCCGCACTGGTGATATGGGGCACTAGTACAATTAAGAGAAATTTTGACACCTTTAAACTTCTTAAATACAAAATAATGTGGGACCTCCACACCACTTTGTACCACTCATTTCATCAAAAGGTATACCTGTATCATGTGAGAGCTCGTCCTTAAATCAGAGATACACAAGTAAAATATTGACAATAGCATGTATAAAATTGGAGATTATCCCCATTGAAAGACCACTGAACAGCATTTATAAGACTTCATGCAATATTTAATAACTAGAAGAAATATTCACTTATTGTGAAACGTGCAAAAGACTGAGGTGGAGTTCAGAAGACTTCATAAATAAAATAGTAAAGAGAATGAGGACCTCTTCTCTTGATACTTCAAAGCATCATAATTTTAGACAAAAAGAAATAAATCATTGACATAGAAGGTGTAAAATTATTGGCATAGCCTTTATTTTAAAAAGATCTCTGCAAGACAGAGAAAGACATTTTCCTCAGAAGACAAGTAACTAGGTAGTTTAGAAAAACTTTGTAATACCTATTACTGTTCATCTTCATGCAAATACAAAAATACTGAAAAGCTCTGACACCTTCCCAGGTCAGGGCCTACATTCTTGTTCTATTTCATTTTCAATGACACTTAACTACATGTTATTTGGCTATAATAGTCGCTTGAAAGTATCTTTTTTTTAAACAAATGAGAAAATATTTGTCTTGATGAAAATGAGGCACAGTAAAAACTGATAAAGAATCTACTTATAAGGAAAACCCAAAACTTACTGCATTTGCTCTTCATTAAATACAGAGTGAGCAGGAGGATAATAGCAGGCATAGCAGATGTGTTAAAAGAGGCAGTTCATTTTTAATAATCTGGGGTTTATTTGTAAAATATTAACAATGAAAAATAAATTTTTATTTACAATATAATTGGAAAGCCTAACATCTAAACTTAGTGGAATGCCTTTTTCAGGGCTCAGACATGTTTTCATTCAAACCACGATTGTTTGCCACTTCATAATAGTACCTTTCAGGTTTGGACACCTTCAGTGTCTCTCCTATGTTGTCACATTGAGAAAAAAAAAAAAAAAACCAGACAAGAGGGGAACTCCATAGGATGAGAAAAAAACCCCAACAGACAAGAGGGGAGCTCCATAGGATCTCAGCAAACCATGTAGCATATGCAAAGATCAATGTACACTGTAGTCTCCAGTGCCAGACTGCAGATATTATGTATGAAAAGTAATAAAAATTAACATTTGTTTCTTCCTATGCAGTTCCTATTGCAATAACATGGCATCTGAGTAAAGCAGCAGCTTCCTGGTTTGAGCGTTTCTATTACATGTACTCATCTCAGTACTACCCAGACAGC
This sequence comes from Todiramphus chloris collaris, assembly GCA_025345505.1. Lineage (NCBI taxonomy): Eukaryota > Metazoa > Chordata > Aves > Coraciiformes > Alcedinidae > Todiramphus > Todiramphus chloris. The sequence goes on from JANVCC010000034.1 coordinate 20,854,794, forward strand.
ATGTGTTATGACTCTAAATGAAAGCAAGAGTTTTTCATTCAAGATCTTAGTTCTCATGTTTCAGAGGAACATTTTCCTCCTGAACTCAGGTTCTTCAGAAACAGGATAGCTCCTTCCCAGCTCTGTCTACAGAAAAGATCACATTCGAGCCGAACTGTAAGAAAATCTAAGGCTTTCGGTTTTCCACAACTCTTTGTGTAGGTGAATATACAAGGATGACAAGTTTTCTTTACTGTGAAGGTGTCAGAACGTTGGAACAGGCTGCCCAGGGAGATTGCGGAGTCTCCTCCTCTGGAGACTTTCAAAACCTGCTTAGACACATTTCCTGTGCAACCTGTTCTAGGTGAACCTGCTTTCCCAGCAGGGTTGGACTCAATCTCCAGAGGTCCTTTCCAGCCCCTACCACTCTGGTATTTTGTAACAGAAGACCAGAGAACTATAGCATGTAGCTAGATGGTTTTTCAACATGTTTATAAACCTTTCAAACAAAGAGAGAAAATAATTCAAACTCTTTGTTGCACATCTAACATTCTTCAGAATATGAATATCAAACTGGATGTACAATAAAAAAATACCTAAATTTTTGATAATATCTGTATAAATGTAACTCCTTGACACACTCCTCACAGTGGTTTCTACACGTGAACTTAATGTTTGTTTTAAATGTGCAGTTGTCAGAACTTTGGGTTTATCTTAGTATTTCTGTTAGAAATCATCTTTTGCAGAAGAGAGCCTCAGCTAAGAACACTTATACAGAGCACCCGGGATCCATATCAATAAAATACTAAAATTCTGATGTATGTCTTTAAAAATAATTTTGTGTTTTCAAACAGGGATTGATAAACTGCACAGTTCTCACTCCAGCCGTCCTTGCTTAGCATCACCTATTGCTCCCCACACGTCAAAGACAAACTCATCTGGAAATGCAAAGTCTCCAAGAGTTTCATCCAGTGCCACTGCAAATTCATCTGGGTTTTTCTTGTCTCTTCCAGCTTCCACCATTGTTGCAGCTAAAAAAGCAATAAAACAAAACAATGGAATTATCAGGAAAGTGACAGCTAACACATATGCCCAAAATTGGTTTTGAATGTCTATTTTCAAAACCAGTTAAGGTCAGCTTAGGCAGATGTGAAGTTTACCAATGGAATTTAGGATTCAACAGGAATTCTGTAATTTAATCCCCCTACACTAGCTACATTCTGCTCTGATAAAAAAGAGAGCTGCCTTGGACTGCTTGTTATGTATCTTTCCGCCTGGCAGAGGTTTAATTTTTAATTCAACAAACCTTCATTTTAATTTTATTAAATTATATTCATTACCGAAGGCATGTGAAGCATGGACCCAAAAACAAGGTCAAGTATGAATCTTTTGCAGCAACAAGACCTATGCCAGTTTATCATCCACTTCAGAGAGTTCGATATGAGCTAGCTGATATAAATCAGGAGATCAAAAGGAAAACCTGAATTCTCCTCTGCACAGTGAAGAAAAGATCTCAGCAAGTCAGAGTTTAAAGCAGTCACATTTTTCACAGAAAGCCAGAAGGTATAGGGTTTGAACATGGACAACAAGATCCAACAATATATCCAGCTAACCAAATCAGTATGGGTTTGGTAGCAATGACCCCTGTTTTATGAGTTTAAATATTGATCATGACCTATGTTTAGAAAGGAGTAATGATAAATGAGCCTAGAGAAAATACCTGAATGCTCTACTTTAGGAGACAAGAGTTCAAATACCAATCTCATGTGTCAGGTAAAATGCAGAGAACATTAAAATCTGGTTTGTTAGGTATCAGGATGATTGGAACTGCCTGAAAGAAGCTGTACTCTCAAGAAACTTCCATATGAACACAAACAGATTTGCCTAATTTTTCAGATTAATTCTATTTAATTTTAATTAACTTTAGCTTAATTTTGTAACCCTAAAAGACATCTCCAGGTAGTAAAGAGACTGAGGCATTTATTGTGAGAAACATTATTCTCCTGCTTAGATCTACATGTTTTTTCCATATCATCCAAACTGAAGAGTAACTGATTTCAGTGATGAGTTTGCTTTAGTTATTACTGCCTCCAGCTCTGAAAAGCAAATCTCTCATTTATAATACCCTCAAGGCTGGGAAAGTTTGTGCTTATGCCACTAGGATACGAAAAATATCAAAATTATGTCTGGAAGTCTCAAACTGCAACAGCAAGGGAAAGGCCTTGCTGCTGTGCACGAGAAACCAGAGCTACCAAAAACTATGAACATCTTGGTACAAGGAGAGTTACAGCAGAGAGGTCTGGTACAACAGAGGTTGCTTATTTAACACCCAAGTATCAGAATTTATCAAGTTTTTGATTTCAGTTTGGAAATGGCTCGACTGGGGTGCTGCTTAGGATCCAGTCCTTAGCTCCTGTGCTCATCTCTCACCTTTAGCCACTGCAAAATTTCTCAGATTCTAGGACAAATTACAAGTCTATCCCAACCAACACCAGGTGCTGGTAAAGCAGGGATATTAGAGCAAATGGGAACTGTGAGGGCTCAGACCTCTTTTGGTCATGGTACCTGCACCTCCCTAAAGGATGAAATGAGTCAGCACAGGAGTGGCTCCTGCTTAAGCTGGGCCAGGAGAACTACTCGCAGCAAGCTTTCATGGTTTAAGGGATGGAGAAGGCTTTGTAAAAGAGACTCAGCACAAACAGCACTGCTGAATGTAGTTTATTTTCTGAGCTCTCTGCTCCACAGACTCTGTTCGCGTTCATAAAAACTGATGGCACTACACAGTAGATGAAACCCTCAAAGTCTGCTTTGCTCCACCATTACTTTATAAGCCCCTCTTAAACTGCAAGGCATCCTCCATCTTTTGTTATAGGGCAAGTAACTGTCGCTTTCTTCCTGAGCACATCAACCTCAGGTGTCACACTGAAGGATTTGATAGCTTCCACTCTTTCCTCAGAGGGATATCCAAGTAGACAACACGTATTACAGTGCCTGAGACAGGGAAGCAAGTTCTGAATCCACAGATCATCTTCACTGGGATAGACTGCTGTCTACTGTGTGTCCTGTGTTGTATCGACATGGCAAAATCTCTCTGATAAAAAAGGAAATGAAGCTTCCCCTGCTCTGAAGTTTTACTAAATTATTAGTTAATAAATTATTGAACAGATTATTAAGTTGTTTTGTTGACCTGAAACTCAGCTCAAGCTTATTGACAGTTACAAACTTCTGGCAAACAGTGTTGGCTGTTATGCAAACTTGTAACAAGCTGTGAGCAAACTTGAGCCGTATCCCACATTGTAGACATCAGCAAGAGCAATTCTGAAGAAATTTGATGTTTTGAACTACATTCAGACGTGAGGCTCCACACAGAATCACAGTGTGCCAAAATACACAAAGCAGCACAAGGAATATCTACGTAAGTCTTGACAAATGAACTGCTGTGATCGAGACAGTTCAACTGTAATCCAGCTTCCTGGGCACCACTAATGGTTCTCAAGGACTCTCAAGACCTCTTTCCCTGACAGAAGAAACCCTATCCCTGTTGCATAGATTCTTTCTGTATCCCCTGTCAAGTTTCGGGGACACTGACTCAGAGGAGTCTGTATGGGAAGCAGGCATTAAACAGGAGACTCTTGTTCCTGGCAAGTGGAAGACAAATATTTGTCCTATCAATGCCACCCTATATGCCCTGACACCGCGACATAAGAAGGTACTCACAGGGGAGCAACCCTGAAGGTAATGAGGTGTAGGGTGTCATTTTAAACTTCAGATTTCTGGATATGAGTCAGGACATAAAGTTATTCTCTACAGGCACTGGGAGAGAGATGGAGGCAGAAGAGCTGTGCAAGGTGACACAAAAGCAAATGTATCCAGATACAGTTACTCAAGATATTAAAAGAAAGTTGCTATCAATAGAGTGAGGATCTAGAAGATTGTTCCAGCAGAAAAAGCAGGAGCAAGGAATTTAGCCGGTTTTAAGATAAATCAGTCAAGATACATCAAACAGCCAAATGACACAGACAGCAGTGATCAAACAGGACAACACAGCATTATATTATAGTTCTACTGCCCTAGTTGAAACCTCAGTAGTAATCTCTGCCATTAACAGAAAATATTTCTTCAAACACAGAGAGTCCAATGGAGGCCATGAAGATGATGAAGGGAATGGAACGTCTCTCTTTTGAAGAAAGGCTGAGAGCCCTGGGGCTGTTTATCCTGGAAAAGAGAAGACTGAGAGGGGAGATTATGAATGTTTACAAATATCTGCAGGGTGGGTGTCAAGTAGAAGGGGCCAGTCTCTTTTCAGTGGTGTCCTGGGATAGGATGAGAGGTAACAGTAGCAAGGTGAAACACACAAAGTTCCATCTCAACATGAGGAGAAACTTCTTCCCTGTGAGAGTGACAGAGCCTGGAACAGGCTGCCCAGAGAGGTTGTGGAATCTCTTTCTCGGGAGACTTTCAAGACCCCCCTGGATCTGTTCCTGTGTGGCCTGTCCTGGGTGATCCTGTGCTGGCAGGGGGGTTGGACTCGATGATCTCCAGAGGTCCCTTCCAATCCCTAACACTCTATGATTCTATAATCCATCTTCTCTGCCACCCAGCATAGCCACTGGTGTTTCCAGAGGCGGTTAACCTGGACACAGCAACCCCCAGGCAGCACACGCATGTTTGCACAACCACAGTTGCAATGTGCAACTCCCAATGCAAATAAAGAAAACTTACTGATTGCCAAGGCATTTAGCAGACATTTGCCAACTTGAAGAATACTGGTTCTCAGAGGCTGACAGCTCTGTGCTAAGTTGCCTCTGCTCCCCCTCCCTTCCCCCCACTGCTTCTTGTAACAGCTGCACAATAAGTGATTACAGGAATTTTACGCCAATAGGATGTTTTTCCACACTCCTCATAGCCCCAATTGTTCTCAGAGTATTTTTTTAAAATCTGACTTCAGGCAATGCTCATACCTGAGAAATTTTTACATAAGAAGTATGAAAAGTTCAGCAAACTTGAAAGTGATGAAAGCAATTATAACTCTCCTAAACTTTAATGGAGAAGCTCAATTTCAGGCTTCCCAGAATACGAACAAGAAGAATGTTGGCTTTTTAAACCTAGTCCCTTTAAAGTAACTTTGAAGATCTTTCACAAAATCCTTATTTTCACTTTGGATAGACACATGCATCACAAGCCCTGAAAGCTACAATCTGCCTGACATTGTTCCTATGTACCTTACATAGTGGTTTTGCCACCTATATCCTACCCTGTAACTTCTAAAAAGAGTTCTTCAGAAGTCTTAACAGAAACTTCATTATTTATTTAGCTGTAATATTATGAGAAGCTTTGCCTCCATCAAAAGGTAACTAATAATATTATTTAGGCCTGACACTTAAAACAAGCTAAAATTCACATTCAGCTTCCTTACAACATGACAGAAAATGAAGCAAGTCACCACAGCTTCCAGCATTTAACATTACTTGGTTTTAGTTTCACACTGAACATTGTCAGAACTGGCACTCAAGGAGCCATTAGAAATACCCTTTCTTCTTGTTTCTTTCTATTAAGTACTATTTCCTCTTGAGGTGGAGAGGTTTTCTTGTTTAACCAGACTTGCTACCTTTTTCACAAGACTCCCATTTTTCTCTCAGAGTAAATGAACAGTCATAAACAATATACCCTGGAGTGTATATGAAAAAAATCCTTTGCAAAAAGGAAGTCTGGTGACAGAAGGAGAGAAAACAACAGATACAGGGAGAATATCACTTTAGTCGAAGTATTTCAAGATAAAAACCTCTATCTGATATTACTGGGTTGGATTAGTGAGCCAAAGAAGTTTGGTGATAAAAAGTTTAAACCTGTTAGGACATTTTGACTAGACAGTAAGTGAAAAGTAAAGTCAAGAGTGGAGAAGTAGATCTGAAATTCTTCTAATCAGAGACAGAACATGCAAAGATGTATAACGTCTGACAACATTATACGGAACAACAAAAATGAAATAATGATACAAAAGCATAAAACCAGAACAAAATAGAACAAAAACAATAGCAGGTGAAGAGTTTGCCAAGAGATGCTGAAAGAAAAAGTTGGATGGGAAGATCTTTTTGCCATCATTTTTCCATTGGTAGCATTCTGGGATTGGATCCCATAGATCCAGGCTTCCTTCCACCCACTCTAGGATCAAATACAATCAATAACATAAAAGCCTCATTGATATTAAAAAAAAAATTGTAACCAGTATTTTTCACGAATGCTACATCCTGGGTCCCTTCTATTAATCAACTGTTGACACTCCTTTACCAGAAAGCACTAACAAGATTTAAAATAACCTGAATTCTCTCTCAATAGTGCATTTATGTTTTAAAAAAAGGCTGAAGTCAAGCCCTGGACCAATTTCTAATGTGCCCAGAAAATACTTGAGGAATAAATTTCCAGAACCAAGAGTCCTTCCTGCAGATAAAGTCCAGTTTTCAGTGAAACAGAGTAAAGAGTTAAAAAGGCAAAGGTACATTCAAAGGCAGGCATGTAAATCTCAACATCATTTAGATCTCTGAAGATAAAAATCTGCACCAAAGAAAAAAAGGCAAGTGTATGCATTTCCATTAAATGATTTCAAGCATTTTTCCTCCAACCTAGGGATTTGTGTGTAGATTGAGTCAGTCATTCTTGAAACTGTCAAGATACTTAACTATGCAAAAATTATGAGCTTTACCTCATCTTCAATTCTGTCTATAATTTTACACTATATTTTCTTTCCTTTCTAACTTCTAGCTTAAAACTAGGGCACTGTTTTAGAATTCAATCACACAATGGAAGTGTCATTTTAACGGAGATGAAAGAGTAGTATTAACTGACAGCCAAAGCTTCTGACAAACAGAACTGCACGGGAGTGAGCAATGATTGAGATCTTAATCACTTGTCAGCTGTCGCATTGTGATGACTTGCATTTTCAACTAATCCAGCTTGAGTAATGAGTGAAATTTCTATCCAAGTGGTGATTGGCATTCTCTGAATGAATCCTTTCCTCATCTTTCATTTTCATGGGTGACTGATCACATCCAGTATATGAAAAATTGACATGTGTAAATTGAACAGATTTGTGACAGGTGATTAGCTCTCCTTTCATAAAGAGTCCTAGAGCTGATTAATTGTTTAAAAATAATAACACATTTTGGTTTGTTTGGGGTTTTTTTTTTTGGCATAACCATTGGCCCCTTGACTCTCAAAATTTTGACTTGAGGAAATGGCTTCAAAGGTGCAAACTAAGGCTACATGAACCCTGTAGTCTTTGGCTCCTGAGAGTTTCTCTTTGTTTCGCTGCTTTTTTTGGAGGAAAAGAAGAAGAGGTGAAGGGAAAATCAATAACCCAGCTGTGAAGAAGAGAGTATCTCTGAGGACAAAGAGTTCTTCTTTCCTTCAGTTTTCTTTTAAGGCATTCTTTGAAACTTTCCAAACTATATACTTAAAGATGAAGGACATCAGATCTTCTGCAAAACCAAACCAAAGACAAGAAATTAATGGGTGAACTCTAGCAGGGGCCTGGCAATCAGCTCAGCCATTTGTGCTGAAAGCTGAACTCCTCAGTCTACTGTACAACAGCCATCCCATTACAGTTCTGAGAGACAAAACTACAGGGAATACCAGTTCCATGGGAACTTGCTTCCCTGTCCCAGAACAGAGCACAGCACACTCAACAACCCAAGAAGCCACGCTCTAGTCTAGGATCTCAGCGTTCTGGGCTATGGATACCAAAACCAGAAGATCTATAGCCACTTATTCTTCTAGGACCAGGAGCCTGAGGACCTTGGAGGTAACCTGCAAGGACAGAGGTCTCCAGAAGCTCAGCTTGAGCAGACACTGCAACAGCTGCAGGACCAAAACAGCTCTCAAAGGGATGACTGGCATGAGCCTTGGAGCTGTGAAGCCTGAGCCAGAGATGGACCAAGTGGCAAAGTCCACCTTTAGCTTAGGCTGGGGGACAAATAATACTTCACCCACAGGTTTTCCTGTGAGAAAACTAATAGAAGCTGCCAGTCAGATGCTTGCCAGTAGGAGCAGCCAACAAAGGACTTGCGGCTATTCAGATAATCTCCGATTGCTGTCTGTGCTAAGCGCTGCCCATGCAACTCTCCTGTTTTGCCCTTAGCTTCATGCCAGACCTATTTTGTCTTCTTTTGCCTCCTCCACTTCTCTCTCATAAAAGCTTTCTCTTCAAGGTCCCTTTCCACTGAGGTTATCCTTTCCTAATTCTTGGATGATTTTTTTAGGTATTATCAGGACAATAAATATCTTTAGTAAATCTCACAGTATTAGCAGTTCCAAAAGACCATATGAGGACTACCCCAGCCACAGCTGACTACAGCAGCACTTCTTGCTCAGCTAGACTACAGCTTCTTCACGGACAAACTGAAGTTCCTATTTAGTTGTCAGGTTAACAGGGAGAAGCAACAGCTGTAAGGACAAGTTTGGTGCAGTTTTAAGGAACTAATGACACCAGGATTGAATAGTTTATTCCATTTTAAATTGATGACTGTAATAGCTAGCAATATTCTGGAAAATGTCCCACGTTCTTCAGAACACAGGCTCTAGAGAACTTGAGAAATTCATACAATTACGCTGTCAGTTCCCTTGATAAACAGTTGCCCTTTCGTTGATGAAGATTTCAGATTCAAAACTTTGATATATCTGAGACAAGGAGCAAAAGAACAAAAAAGCCAAGAGACATGCTTTTTATTAACTAACCTTAAATGTGGTACTCTCAAGCCCCACTAGAAAATATATTCCAGAAAGAATACAGTGATGATGGCTAATGGCAAACAACTAAATAATTCATGCTATAGTGTAGAGACAATGTGCAGGAAGAACAGAGGATTAATTAATTACATCATTAGGCTTGAAGTGAGACATTATTTCTGTCACCAAACACACACTGCAGAAAGACAGGCAGGTTTTTGAAACTGCGTGCTGGACAAATTCTGCTTTGCTGAAAATTCAAGACTAAATCACTCAATAAATTTTAGACTACAGAAAATGAAAAATTATTTAATCTTGCAGTAATGTATCTGTTAAGAACTCACCTAATTCAATATCTCTTATCCCCATGTATGTTTCAAGAAGCTCATCCACTTTTTTAATTGCTTTTTCTTCAACTTCAGTTGGCTTTGTTGAAATAAAGGGAGAAAAGAGAAAAACTATTATTATATCCATGCAGATTTCAAAATAACCAGCAATTTGCCACTGATTATCCTTACTCCCTTCCTAGCCACATGGACTCACAAAACCTAGAAGTAAAATACATTACTCCACCCTCTTCTTGTCACATACCTGAGCTTTCCCCGCAGCATCAGGCCACACAGCTCTCACAACCTAAACAGGGACCTTAACGTCTCCTGACAATAGAGATCTCCATCAAATCCTTATCAGCTTTAGGGGAACCAAGAATAAATAACATTTCTTCTACCAAACACTAATGCGTTTTTTACATATTCATGTCAACATATCAGTCTCTCCTACAAACACTTATACCAGCTCAGTACACTCTGCAGGGTCAGAAACAGAACCAGGACTTCCATTGTCTCCCTTTGCCTCCCATCCTTTCAACACTCCTTGGCCTAATGTACCTTAAATTCATCCATTTAATGGATGACATGTAAACATAAGCTTTCTGTTCCCAAACTCCTCAGCCCCATCCTATCTCTGCTAGCGTTCAACTTCATGTAAGTATTTCTCCATGCAGAAGTCAGCCTTCTTCTTAAGTTCGTCAAGCTTTGTAACATCCAGATTTTCCCTTCCTACTTTACCTTATTAACCTTGGGGAAGAATAAATTAGTTTCTAGATGATTAAACTATTGAAAGGCCCCAAGATGACCATACCATTTCCTCCACAGTAGCAGGGCCTTTGGTTCTCAGCCGAAGTGTTTCTCTCCCTCTAGAGATTTTAGTCTCTGGCAGAGTTCTACCTTTGGACCTTGGTTCCAGCTTTTCTAAAGACATGAAACAAACAACAAGAAAAAGAAAAGAACATCAAACAAAACTAAGAATATGGTACATCAGAATGTGGTGTATCTGCTTTGATTATTACATTACCTTCACTTTTTATTCTAATCAAGATCTAGATGTATGTAAAAAATAAAATATAAGTTAACTGTATTCTAAGTATAACTTTGCTGACAATTTTTTTTCTTGACTTTGATATCTGCTTGACTGCACTGAAGCCAGGAATTCCACTGACCAATGCATCTCTGCAGGCCTACTGCACTCAGCTTCATATGTGCGCTTTGTACAATTTTATTTCCCTGTTCTACAGAAAAGTAGAAGTATTTATTACTTAATATTAGATAATGGCTGAAGTCATCATCCAAATGGCAATTTATCCTAGTCTTTCCAGGAAGACCATGTAGCAAATTTAGCACTGCAACATTCCCACCTTTCACTGGTGCAGTGGTGCAAACACTACTGCTAAAGAGGTCATGATGAGCCACACTGAGCTACCAATTTGACTACAAGCAGTCACGTAGATGAAATGTCCATAAACAGATCTACAGGAATTTTTCCACTGGTTTCACTGCGGTCACGATTTTACCGATGATAAATCTCTACCAAGAGATTTATCAGGGGTTTCCACAAAGTTTTTTTTACCTGAATTCAGGTAGTTTAACCTTGGGTAAGGGCATCCCAGTTAGTAAATGGAGGATGGAACCATTAAAGATAGGGCTTTCTTGTTCTACGACATAAACTTACTTTCAAATGTGGCAAGGCTTTAACTTACTGACATGGCAGTAACATAGTTCATCTGGAAAGAGCTAGAAAAGAGGACATAATTTTGCAGAACTGTTTTTAACTGTGCTGTTTTCTTTGCTAGATTATTCCTCCTCTTAACAGCAAACCTTTTTAACAAGCTGTCCTTGAATACAAGACTTTAACACGCTATATTAATTTTGCCCAGGTAGATTCTAACTCATCATTCTTGCACAAGTAGTCAAAAATCTGTATTATTCTGCTGCACAAGTCTCGAAAAGGAATTTTTATTTCTTTTGTTTTAACAAATAGATACGGTACAGTCTCTTACATACATACTTATGACCAACATTTCTCCTTAATCCCTTTATTGCTTCAAGGAGAGTTTAAAACATTCTTAAGATTGTCATAATTTCTGCTATACTTTTTTCCAAAAGTCATTCCTGATACAATATATATCTTTTTTCTACTTCTGTCACTATTAGCACCTTAAAACTCATGATTTGAGATAACATTTATTTGCAATGCTTCAGACCAAAGCTCTCTGACTATCACAGAAATGTATTTTTCACGTTTCTTTGTCATCACAGAGTTGTGTTGAAATGAACAGGAACTCAGCACCTACTTGCCCAGCAGGATCTGCATCTTGTTTGTCATCTCCTCTGGATCTATTCTCAGCATGCTGCAGGTTAAACGTTACCTTGAATAAATTTATGCCTAAAGCCTAGCTACACCTAAGGCTAGAGGTGGGATATTCTAATGTATTGGGCACTGCAACTTGTAAATTAATTTCTGTAGGTAAAACATAAAGTGCATCTTTCAAAAATCTGTCCAAAAATCTCTGACTACCTCTTAATTCAATGTCAGATAAAAGGTATTGCCATGGAATAAGCAGGTGTCCTTCTTTACATCACAGGCAGACTAAATATCTCTATCACCTGACTAAAGGAATTGCTATTAGATAATGGCTGAAGTAACCCATCAAATGCTGATTTACCTTGGTCTTTACAGACTGTGTAACACATTTAGCATCGAATACAAAGTATAGACTCATATTAAAAAGGTATTCCTATATTACTAATCACAATACTACATATATATAATACTAATTTAGTGTAATGTATAACATATATATTTACTTAACAGGAGTATCACCTTATCTCCAAATACATTAGAGATTACCTCATGACCCCCATTCTTCACAGAAGCACCAAAAGCAAAAAGTCTTCACATTTCTCTCTTTTTCAATTTCTGCTGCTACTCTGACACCAAGTGTCAAGACTGGTGTATGACAGCAGCTGTAAACTACTAACAGGTAAAACAGATTTTAAAAGTAAACATTTCAAACTTCTGCTGCTGTGGTGAAGATGATGATTTTGAACTTGCTGTTAGCGCGGGTGTTCACAAGGACTTACGCACACATAATTTAGCAGTATTCTGAAGTTGTTATTACAGAAAAATGCTCCATAGCTCAGGGGGGATATAAAAAATTGTTAGAATAAAAATGAAAACTCAGCTGCTATTATGACTCCCTGAGCCAAACCTACTTCTTGTTTACCATATAGATAAAATTAATATACATAAGGATTAGCAATAGGTATGCATTCCTCCTGTATTACTGTCTCATAGCATGCAGGTGGTTGTTAAAGACAGAGCTTTGCCATACTGCTTTCTTCCAGCTCTGAGTATACCTGCTGTATGACCAGAGATCCAGAGCAAAGGTGGGGAGTGGGAGAGCAGGCTGGCAGGCAGCAAAGGAGATGCTCTAGGGAATCCCAAACAGTGTTTTCCGCAGCATCCTTCTGCCCTGGAGAGTGCAGTCCCCAGGGAAGGGTACAAAAAGAGAAAGATCTGACACACAAACGAACAGAGATTATGTATCAACAGGGGAAGAGAGGAGGTTAAAGGATCTGTGCTTTAGTGAAGGGATCTGTGCTTCAGAACCCTATCCATGAAACAATTCCTCTACTTGTTCTACATCATTATGTAGTGGCAAAGGAATGGAACAACTGAGATCCAGGCTGACGTAGCTTACATTGGGATGACTGCTGGAGAAAGCAATATGGAAGAAAATCCACTCATAAATTTCCCACTTCAAAGGAAAAAAAACACCCACCCAACCAAACAAATGTACTTTCTTGCAGCAGTTCTGTTACCTTGGGTGGACTCCTGTCTGCAATCTGAAAACAAACTTGGGGTTTCGATATTCAGTGAGTAAGGTGAAGATTCAGGTCACTCACCAAATGCTTTCATAGGCTCTATCAGCTCCAGCTTAAAGATCTGCCCTCTCTCCAGATCTTTTAGCATTTTGGCAACTTCGTAATGCCGACAATCTGACACGTTTTTTCCATTTATAGTTTCTATGTGATCACCCACGCAGATCATTTTGGTTTGATCCGCAAGGCTGCCTTCTTTGATTCGCTGTTGTTTAGAAAAGAATTAAAAGACATTTGTTTAGAAGGTAAGAGATGACACCACAGACTTTCAAGAACATCAGTTAACAACATCAAGACCATTGAGCTTATTACATCAGCAGCGCCTTTTGTGGATAAGATTTTCATAAATTGTATTTTGGAAAGCAGTATTTTTCCAACAAAGTGTTTTATTAAGGATTGAATATCAAATCGATGGGGGGGGGGGGGGGGGGAGGGGAAGCACACAATCATACTGTAGAAATTAAGGCTTCTGACTAATAGTATTTTTGTGCCTCAGAACTGAACCTAAAAGTGTCAGTAATGTGAATATTTATTTGAGTCGTGGGGTTTTATTTTGATTTAGTAGCTTGACAAGCACAGGAACAGAACTCTTCTCAAGTATGGTCCAAGGACATAAAAAAGTGTGTGTGATGTACTACAAAATGAGATGCTCTAAAGAGCTAGTCTTAATGAAACCCATCCATCATGATAAAACTTCTACCATTTTCCTCAACAAGCTATACAGTTGCATATTACAGTATTTTCCCTGAAATAACAATAAAGAATAAGAAATTCTTCCAAATGCCACCTCATGGAATACAAATGGTTTAAAAGTCATAGAATGTAACAGGAGCTAGTATTTATAGTTTTTGTGAAGTGGAATTTAACAAGCAAGGGGGGAAAAAAATGAACAAGCTTTAAATGATATCTGATTTATCAAGACAATTAAAAGACACTTAAAATTTCAGTGATTGTTTGCCATTGTTATATGCTGTCATAGTTATTTATCATGTGCTTAATTCATGTAAGAAGTTATCCCACCGATATTCGATAGAAAAGCTATGACATAGTAGAATACCTGATGTTTTTGTAGAGATGAATTTCATTCTACCTTCCTGAATAATGTACTTTTCAATAAAAAGTGATGTTGTTCAGGCTGAGTGAGGTAAGAGTGAGACAAGGGAGATAAACATATTGCCACCTACTACTGTAACAGCTAACCTAGCTGCACAACGATCTCAGCAACCTGCTTCTAGTTCATGTGCGCATGTCTGAGCCCACATACGTGCCTCCATCTGAGAGAGTCAGTGGGAAGTGTGATAGTGCTCAGTGTCCTGTAACATACTGCAGCAATTTTTATCTTCAGGCTTTTAACTCTTCCTTTTTTCTTTAACTTAAATTAAAACCAAAAAGAAGCTTTAAGGTGGATGAAGAGAGAGGCGCGTTGTACACACGCCAGAAACCAGATCCCAAATACATTTCTGTTGCCAGGTGCCAGGATTCAAAAGCATGCTCACCTCTCCTGGTTTTGTCTGGGATAGTTAATTTTCTTCCTAGTATCACAGAATGGCTTAGGTTGGAAGGGACCTTAAAGCTCATCTAATCCAATCTCCCCCGCCCACACTGTGGGCAGGGACACCTCTCAATAAGACCACGTTGCTCAAGGCGTCATCCAACCTGGTCTTGAACACCTTCAGGGAGGGAGCATCCACAGCCCCTCTGGGCAATCTATTCCAGAGTCTCACCACCCTCATACTGAAGAACTTTTTCCTAACATCCAATCTAAAGCTATTTTCCCTCAGTTTAAAACCATTTCCCCTCATCCTATTGCTGGACACTCTTATGAAGAGTCCCTCTCCAGCCTCCCTGTAGGATCCCTTCAGGTACTGGAAGGCAGTTATAAGGTCCTCCGAAGTCTTATCCTCTCCAGGCTGAACAATCCCAGCTCCCTCAGCCTATCCTCATAGTAGAGTTGCTCCAGCCCCTGGATCATCTTTGTGGCCTCCTCTGGACTTGTTCCAACACATCTATGTCCCTCTTATGGTAGGGACACCAGAACTGGACGCAGTATTGAGGTGGGGTCTCAATACTGAGAATAAAGGGGGAGAATCACCTCTCTTGATCTGCTGGACACACTCCTCTTGATGCATCCTAGGACACAGTTGGCCTTCTGGGCTGCGTGAGCGCACTGTCGGCTCATGTTGAGCTTCTCGTCAATCAACACCCCCAAGTCCTTCTCTTCAGGGCTCCTCTCAACCCACTCTGTAATTGTGCCTGGGATGGGCCCAGCCCAGATGCAGGACCTTGCACTTTGACTTGCTGAACCTCATGCAGTTTGCACTGGCCCATTTCTCGAGCCTATCAAGGTCCCTCGGGGATGGATCCCTTCCCTCAAATGAGCCCACAGCACCACACAGCTTGGTGTCGTCAGCAAACTTGCTGAGGGTGCACTCGATGCCATTGTCCATGTTGCTGACAAAGATGCTGAACAGCACTGGACCCAGAACAGATCCCTGATGTACTCCACTTGTCACTGGTGTCCACCTGGACATCAAGCCATTGATCACAACTCTTTGAGTATGACCTTCTAGCCAGTTCCTTATCCACAGAGTGGTCCATCTATCAAGTCCATGTCCCTCAGTCTTAGAGAAAAGAATGTCATGTGGGACAGTGTCCAATGCTTTCCACAGTCCTTCCCACATCAACTGGAGTTGTAACTCTGTCATAGAAGGCTACCAAATTAGTCAGGCATGATTTGCCCTTAGTGAAGCCATGCTGGCTGTCACCATTCACCTCATTATTTCTCATGTGCGTTGTAGCAGATCCTCCTGGTATCTGTACTATGATTTTACCTGGCACAGGGGTGAGGCTGACTGATCTGTAGTTCCCTGGGGTTTCTTTGCTTCCCTTTTAAAAATGGGGGTTACATTTCCCCTTTTCCAATCTGTGGGAACTTCATCAGACTGCCATGACTTCTCAGACATGATGGCTACTAACCTAGCAACTTCAGCTGCCAGTTCCTTCAGGACCCATGGATGTATTTCATCAGGTCCCATGGACTTGTGCACCTTCAGGTTCTCTAGGTGTTCCTGGACTTGATCTGCTCCTACCCTGTCTGATCCTTCACTCTTCCAGACCCAGGCAATGCCCTCTTTGACTTGGGTGGTGTGGCTCAAGTGGTTACCAGTGGAGATTGAAGCAAAAAAGTTGTAGAGTATTTCAGCCTGCTCCATACCCTCAGTAAGCAGGTCAACTGCATCCCTCCAGAGAAGCCCCACGTTCTCTCATTTTTCTTTTTTATTCTGACATGCCTGTAGAATCCTTTTCTGTTATTTTTAATGTCACTGGCCAGGTTGGACGCCACAGTAGTTGAGTATCAGCCAGCAGCTGAGTGGCGCTTAGCTGCTGGCTGAAGTTAAACCACAACATCACCAGACTGTAATTAGCATTCACTCTACATGCTGAATACATCTTAATTTAGCTTGTCTTCTTCACTTTTATGTCAACACCAAACCTGTTTCAAGCCATATTCACTGGTTATGCTATTTGTGTTATGTTAAACTATTTTCTTTTCAAACGACTTAGTTTTTAGCATCACTCCAAGTTAACAGACCAGAAACAGTGAAGCTGCATTGTCACAGTAAATAAGATGCAATTGATATGCCTGTGTTTCAAATGCTCTACAGTCCATTACTAGGATCTGTAGGATCCTAGTAAACCATTACTAGGGTATGGACGCTAGGATCTGTATTTCCTATATAATGTCTAAAATTAATTGCATCACCCCATTTTATAATGTCTCCTTATACACCAGTCACACAGGCTTCAAGTTTGAATGGCTAATTTGATTCCATAATACATCTTCCCATCTGGCCACATACCCAGAAAACAGATTTGTGAAAGTAGAATGACCACACATTTTATTCTTAGTAAGGCAAAACAACATAAGATTTCACAGGAAAAGAATCTGCTGTTCAAATTGTCAGGTTTCTGGACAGGTTATATATCATACCTAAAAACCGCCCTCTTATTTAAAATGCAGTAAAATTTCTACAGCTTGCAACAACCCACAGATAGGTACATTTTATATTCATAATAGAATATAGCAACAGTTTTTCAAGGAAAGGAAATATATAAACAAAAAGAACTCTATCCAGCTTTGGAGTAGGGACAGTATCTGCTTAGTCATTTACCTAGACAACCAAGTATGGAAAAGAGGCAGCTTTTACTCTTGCACATTGCATATCTTCTCTGGTGTAGACAAATACGCAACAGCAGTGAAATAAACTCCTAGAAACTCCTTTAAACTGAAGTATTCCCACGATGATTGCACCATTCTTGCTATACCTTTTATTATTCAACCAGTACAAGGACAATGATATATTTGTTCAGATGAGTTTTATACAATTTACTAGAAATTACAGCTTGTCTTGCTAATGTGGTGAAGGTTTTCTAGTCTGCTCCTTTTACACAGTGTATGTGATGGCTGTTCTCTTCCCATGTTACCAACCAAGCAGAGAGAGAGCAGCACTCTGTACAGTGCTGCACACGTGAACTTTAATCACTGAAGCACGGCTTTCAATGCCTCCTTTGAAAATATCACACAAGCAGCAGAGTAACTGAATGTTACAGGCTGCAAGGATGCTGCCACTAGGAGTTCTGTGTACACACCCATACAAACACTGCTATGATTTTGCCAGAGTGCTTACTGAAACCTCCACTGCATCTCAGCTTGCTGAAGTGTGATCTCCATTGCATTTTTCCACAGCAAAGACAAGCAAACTGATTTCTAAATTATGTTGTCTTTTCTATACACAGCTGCTAAGGAACGAATAGAGAAGACAATCTCTCCATACAAGAAGCTCTGCTTACAAAAGCAATGAGAACAGCAATTGGGACAGCAGAAATCACAGGCAACTGCCAATGGCTCACTAATAATGGATAATTGGAGTAGATTAGAGAAAAGCGTCTAAACAAGGCAGAAAATGTGATTAAGGCTCCTAAATACCTAGTCTAGCAAGAAGGGCAGCATCATTTCCTCAGCCTCTATTTGTCTCAAAACATACTATCTGGAGGTCATACAGATGATGAGGAAGAAAGCAATTATGATTGCTATATTACATATGCTACTGCCCGCAGCTGCTATTCAAGTTAATTGTGGTAAACGGTGTTAATCCATATCCTTAGCAACTTTTAATTCACCCCACCTATCTAAGGCAACCATACTGGAAAGCTGAAAAAGCACTATACTTGCACCTATTCTTAACACAGCACAAAGGCTTCTGCCCTATGAACAGTCATAAAGAGGGAAAGAACATGATCTCATTATCACATGAGTGACAGAAGTTCTATAAGCACCTCATCAATGACATCAGAAAATCACTTTAAAAAAAAGGAGTGGGCAAATGCAAGCAGTACCTACCACCTAAGGGTAGTCGTGAAATAAAATGGTCACATTGTAAAGCTGATAGACATTACAGAAGCAATGAACAAATGAACTAACTTTGAATGACATGCAGCACAGAAATAGCTGAACTAGTTTTGAACGACGTACCTAGAGAAAAGCAACTTTATTTTTTACTTACCATATAGATACGCTAATAAGAGGTTTTATAGTTCTAAAAAAAAAAAATAAATCATTAAATGAATAATTAACCTGTTACAGTAACAGAAGCTTCCATAGAATAAAGTATTTCACCTGTAATTCAATTTACCTTTATAAATGCACAGCCAGTTCCATTGTCTGTAATGGTAAGCCCAAGCACATCATCAGTTTTAAGAATTTCCACTTCTTTGCGTTGTCCTTTCACATGGGCAAATATGAAATCTTCCAGGCCAATTTGTGCACCTAACAGCTTGTCCATATCAACTTTATGAGTGTTCAAAGTGCAAAACATGATCTGTGCAGGAGGAAAGCAAACAAACACATTATGTTTAACAGTATATTAGGTTTGGTGAGCTTGACGGGAAGATAAAAGGAGAGCAATAATTCTGGCCTCTCCGACAGATCCGTAGCTGACATTATGCTAATGCTCCTTCTCCAGCCACCCCAGGAGAGGTGATAGTCTTCATCCACATACATGACAGGCAGCATCAATAGCTCAAACTCTGCAGAGAAGAGCTGGCAGGGAACAAATCCAAGAGATATATCTGTGCGAGCAGCATCTCATGGCTTCTCTTGGAGCACCAACTCCAACACAGACATCTCGAGCTAGAGCAGAACAGCTTGTCCCAGAGGTTAGAGTGAGCAGATCAAGGAGAAAACACCATCTCTTGCTTCATTGTTCACCCACCTCGGATTCCACAGCATTCAAACATCACCAGGGATTCCTTTAAAAAACAATGCCTGAAAGCAATTTCATGACAAAACAAAACCAAACCAGAGACCTTATCAAAACAAAAGGATGATGAAAGAGCATGAAATGTTTTATACTGCTCCATGTGTTCCCCCATTAGCTCAGAGTATGGTCTCCAATGGTCTTGCCTAGTTTCCTAGTCTTCCTCCACTACAAGTGGGGTTATCTCTGTTCCACCTACCTAAAAACAAGGCTTAAGAAAAAGAGCAAAATGGCTCTATATGAATCAAGCCCTTCTGAGAGATTTCCCTTCATCCCAGGGTGTTAGGCACTCCTTTTTCTCCCTATTTTTATGCTAGTGGTTCATTAAGAGGGAAGTTTATTGTCCTGGGCATGGTCAGGATGAGACTTGCCCAGCTGAACTGCTCAGGGACAGAGATGATGCTTTTGCCCCACCACAGTGCTGCATGGAGGAATTTGGCCAGTCTGGGCAAGCTTTAAGTAGAAAATTAAATTTTATTTTATAAATAATAATCTCTAATGATCAGTTTTTGTTTTGCTAACCAAGAAGGCTCAATTCAAACAGACTATATAGAAATTTCACATATACATTTTCAGCTCTCTCTCAAGCAACATAAATAACTTGGCCAGCTTACAACTGCAATGGAGTTCTTGTTCTTAAAACAAACAACAAGCACTGTGTCTTACATTTCAGACATTAGCATCCTTCATCTGACCTTGTCAAACAGACAATCATCTAGTAACTACTGTCACACCTTTGAATAGATAAAATTGGCAACAGAGCAGAAATGTGATATTCAGAAACTCGATACAGAGTTTCTCTTTTTAGACCTTCATCTGGATGGCATTCCTACTACAGCCTATAAGTCTGCAGAATTTTCTGTGAGTCAGTTCTGTGCTAACCACAAGCCTGAGAGAGCATCAGCCAGTCAAAAATAAAACTTAAATCATTCTTTATCCTCTTTAGCGAACAACTGCTTTTTTCTCAGAACAGATATGTGCAACGAGTAATGTACTAAAGATGCACCTATTTGGGATGATACACAGTTACACCATCTATCACTCTCGACACCGTTTTATTTGTACATGACCAAGACCTACCAATCCAAAAGAGGCTTTTTTTTTTTGGTAGATTTCACATAAATTTAATATAATTATCTAATAACAGCTTATATACTTAAATACTTAAACAACAGCTACTTTAGTACACCTCCGTTCACTCAGTGTATTTTTAGTAGTAATTTTCTTACCCAGAAATGAAGCAAGAAAAAAAAATCAATGTGAAATTTTCATTAAGTCTTTTCTCTCTCTTCTTACCCTCAACTTCATATGCATTTGATCTTTAACTCGGCATACCAGAGCTGTGACATTTCATGCCAACTTTAGAAAGGTATTATAAATCATAACTGTTACATCAGTCAGAAAGTATCTAGGATACCTCCTTCACTGAGAGAGTTATCTCGTGCTGCACACAGAACAAGGAAATTCCATTCAGCTGGCAGGGACTGGGGGCTTATGCACAACCTTATAAAACAAATTTGTCAGATAAGATGACTAACAGATTATTCCCTGCCTCAGTATTTTCAATAGGAAGAAACTACATTAGCCAATAAAAACAGGGTTACACTGCGTGTTATATAAAGAAACTATATGAGCTAAGAAAAGGAGAGTTGCACTTTGTGTTACATAAAGTATAAAAGCAGTACTGTATTGCATATCCTATATATTTATTACATTCTCATCTTCTATATTAAGCCTACACCCTGAGAAGAACTCAAAAATAAGTTGACCTACTCAGAAGCTATTAGATGTGCTTTTAAAATCAGTATAGCTCAGGTAACTTTACAGAAGTGATTGTAACCGCTTTCTCTGTTCAAGAGGTGGAGAAATGGGAGTCCCACCTCTGAGCAAGATGTAACACCCACTGAAATAATTCCCTATATACCTAGATGTCATTATATCAAGAAACCACCAACGTATCCTCTAGATGCCTCACTCACTTCATGCTCCCTGAAGAAAATGTCCTTGACTAGCTGCTGCAACACAAAGAGTAACCAAGTCCTCCACGATGTAGTGTGCTGTTGGTAGTCTACCAGGTATTCAACTTTGTCCCTCCAAATACATTCAAAGTACTGTAAAAGAAGCATTCAGTGTTTTATTGCTTTTTTGTTTGGTTTTTTTTTTCAATCCCAGAGCACACAAGAATTACAGTGTAAATTCTTCCATACTACTTAAAAGTATCTGAAAACCAGATCATTACCACTACAAGCATCACATGTAGTACGGGTGTGAAATCTAAGCAGGGCTTAGGGGAACAGCAAGGAAACAATGGTTGCCATAGGATTGGGAGGTGGTTTGTAGGGAGCGTTAAGTTTGTTCAATTAAGTCTTCAATCTGTAGGAGAGATTGTGAACAATTTGTTTTGACAGATAAGCATATACTCTAAACCTTCAAACATTCTGGTGATGAGGATTTCACAAGGTGACCTTTCTCTAACCTCCTAAAATACACTTCAGATTTTTTTCTGGTTATAAGGTCACTTCTAGTCAGGAACCTAAGTTTCACCAGCGTCTTAATTTTCAGTATTCTTTCATAAAAGTTTAAATTGACCGGGTTTAAATCAAATACTTCTATGAAAGTTTAATGTGGCACAGCCTCACAGTATACATAACTGTTTATCTTGAGAAGGCAAGGCCCATGAAAACACCAGCCCAAGCACAAGCTCAGCAGATGAACTTTGGTTGCTGGAAGAGACAGAGGGAGCTGCATTTCTCCCCTTGGCACCACCAGGAAGATCTCCCTTTTCCTGTACTCCCCTTATGAACTAAAATTCCTTCCACCATGAAAGAAACCCCAGCCTCCATGGGCTCCTGACAGGCACACCTTGCTGAGCATTCAACTCACCTCACCAGCCCCACCATACTTTACCTTCCAAAGCAAACAAAATAATCAAAAGTGCAAACTACGGGTACACAAAACAAGTCCATATGGCTTCTGTGGTTTGCCAGTCTCTTCTCTTCTGATGAAGAAACGGCCCTGCTACAGTTGGACTTTAATATCCGTGTTCCCAATGCCCGATTAACTGCTTTGAATACTTTAAAGCCCTACCATGTGCTCTCACAGGAACACACCACTACCAAGTGCTTTAACAGACCCACATTGTCCTTTGGCCAGTGCTCATTTATTTATCATACAGGCTGCACTTAGCACTTTCACCCTTACAGGGAACCTATCATTCCCTGCTACGTTTCCCTGTACTCAGAGAGGAGTATTAATCCTAAACGGCCAAGACCACACACAAATACTTTTTAGAACTACTTTTCTCACTTCATAAGCTATAGGAAAAAAAAACCAAAACAAACCAGCAAACAACCCAAGGGATATATTTGTATTATTTCTGCAAGTACAAACATACATACAACTGTGGATAGGTTATGGTATTAGCTCAGATTTAAACCTGTTTTTTTATTTTCTTTTAGCTCTGTGCATCCTTGTTGAAACCCTGTTGAAGAAGTCAAGTTAGGAGTCAAGACTGATGTGATCTACATCAAATAGTACTCATATTAATGATACAGGCAATTCATGGCTAGCAGCTATCCTCACTCCTCCTCCCTGCAGAAAGAACATTCACATTGGAGCAGAAAAGACACACAGTTACCTAGGAAGATGGATGAAGAATAAAATACCTAGACAAGAAAAGGTAAGTACACAGATGCCAAAAAACCATCAGAGGAGTGAAGGAGTGTCCCGTTAGAAGCTACACCTGTCTTGTTCTGTCCTCATCCTACTGTACTCATGATCCAGGTCTGCAGAGAAGTTTTTGTCAGTGTCTGCCCAACAAATACTGTGTTTTATACAAACTTCTCTCTGTCACTGTTGGCAGTCAATCACAGATCCTGGAGAGGATTCTCCAGCAGAAGCTAAACTCAGCTGGTCCTTTGAGATGCAATCAAAGAGGAAATGAGGTGCTGTAACCATTCAAGGCCCACAGGAGCAGTGGCAGATCATGAGTATAGCTTATCCTGAACCATACTCAAACACTTTGTTAGGAACCTACCCAACAATCCATACCATCACCTACCCTGCAATAAACTCACATACCATATTAAATATGTTCACTTCTGCAACAGTTATCCAAATGTTCCATATGCCGAGCTCTTCCTCTCCCCCCTAAGCCCTCCCCATCCTGACTTTCCACCTCAGGCACTACAGGGCAGAGATCTCTGTGATAAAACCTGTTTCCAAAGGCATTCAGGTGTCACACTGCCCACGGGCTTCAGCATAGCTAGGTTACAGAAACCTTCCTAGACAGGTAACACCTACAAATGGCATTTGAGTACCTCAGAGTCTTTCAGTTCGATGAGGTACTCTTTACACCAGCCAGTCTGTCCAAAAGCAGCTTTAATTAACAGGTAATACCATTTTAAATGTCTCACATTTCCTCACTTCTAGCAGTTGGTAACAAATTCACATTTCATGGCACCCCTTGCTATTTACTCATCTGTTCTATTTTATCTTGTCCATCCAAAATTTTATTGCAGACAGATTTTGACCAGACTCTCTGGTCCAGGTTCTTTACTCTGCTCTTGCCACCTTTACACCAAGAAATATTTCTGGTTGCTATTTTCATTTCGTACAACTTAGTTTCTTAAAGCCAACTGAATTTCTTCAGTAGATTTTTAGTTCAGTGCCCCTCAGCAATAATTATCCATCCTTTTCTACCAATAAAACACATTTTAAAAAACAAAATAAAAACAACCCTCAAACAAAAAAATCAACCCCCAAGCAAAACCAAACCAAACCACCCCCTCCCCCCCAAAAAAAAACCCAACCAACCCAAACAAACAAAAAATGAATAGAAGTGAGACAGTAGACAGAGAAAATAAGAAACTTTGCTAACTTAGCACAAGGCTAGCAACAGATGCCCATGCATGGTGCTTTCTCTAAGACCTTTGGAGGTGTCAGATTATACATCTAGCAGGAGAAATGGGAGCACATCGTTCTTACAAAATTGAATTTCCTGGTGAATGGGGTTTTTTTCCTCAAGTCAGTGGAGCCAAAAGATCAGTAGCAAAAATTCAACAGTGAAAGGAAGAAAACTAAAGTAGAAGATAATTTGCCAATGATGAGAACTTGAGAGCAAAAGGTATAACTGGAGAGGGAGCAAAACAAAGAGAGGAACAGCAGCTCAGTATGGAAAGAAAAGAGAGCAGCAGAAGGTGAGGAAGCAGCTGGGAAGGTGGGGGACACAGAGCCATTGGCTGGCAGTGGTACTAGCACTTCCTTAATTGCTTAATGCAACAGCCACTGGTTAAACTGTATTCACTGCTACTTTTCTTTTACAGCTTACAGATTGAAATTCTGCTAGGTCAGGCCACTGCAAACTCTCAGAACCAGGTCTGTAGTAGTAGTATCAGTCTTGAAAAGAGCCAGCTATAAATAAGAAAGCAAGTGAAGCTGTAGGGCCACAGGCAGCACGACGAAATGGTAGCACTCTGTTTCTGTTTGCCAAGCAGAGGTTAAGAAGGAAGAACTTGATAGGGCCACTGCCTTTTAACCGGGAGAAAACAATGCATTTTCAAACACAAATGAATCATTATCCAAACAAATGTTTAAAGCTTGGCTCAGGAAAAAAAAAAAAAAAAAAAAAAAAAAAAAGGCAGTAAGGTTAAAAAAAAAAGTAAGTTAAAATCCTGTTATAGATTTAAATAACCTTATTTAAAAAGCAGACTTAAAAAAAAATAATTCCCGGGCAATGCAGAAAACTTTACAAACACCACATCCGGTCGGAATTTTTTAAATGCAGTCAAATTTAATGCGTTTTTACTCCCCATTGCTTGCATTCTGGATATTTACCCTCACGGATATTATTTTGAAAACAGATCCCTACAGTCAGTAATTCCTGTCCTGGAAACGATTATTCTACCCAACTGTAACACCAATAGTTCGACCTAGTGCTTAAGAGCTGTGGCACATAGCAGGCTGCCAACAGGTTAGCCAAGACACTAAACATATCCTGTTTAAAAGGATCATTGTTTTCTTGTGTAAAATGTAAATGCGGTTATGTTTAGATCCTTTCCCGGACGGCAATGCTCATTTAGAAACAGCAGAAAGAATTTTTCCTCAAAAAGAAAAAGACAAAGGGGGGGGGGGAAGGAACCAAAAACCCCAACAAACACCAAAAAACAAACGCACAACACAACAAAAAAACTCAAAACAGAAAATAGCGACGTTCGCAAAAGCTGCAGGAAAAAAAAAAAAAGGTGCCCGGGGCAGTGACGGCGCAGAACCGCCCC